>CAUYLG010015074.1:0-28409 GCA_963573385.1 Cacajao melanocephalus | reverse complement strand
CTTTTTAACATGATTATTTTTTTGTAAAATTTTATTTCCTTCTTTTCTTAAAAAAAAAAAAAAAAAAAAAAAAAAAGACATCCTCATAGCCAAAATTATGTTCTTGATCCCTATGGCAATGACTACTAGCCATAAATGTTAAGTGATACTGACAGCAGTTCAAGAAATACCACAGTTTGAACCTTGACTTCTCAAAAGTTCTTAAAATCTTACAAAGATAAATCACTGTGGCATATAAAGAATACTAACAAGATAAATTAAAAACATATTGGCTCTAATGTCAATAAATTTAATCTAAAAGCTAGATTGCATGAGTAAGTAAATTAAGGCTTTTGTATTTGCCAGTTGCTTTCTACCACAGCCAGTTAGAGATATACCTCATACTCCTTTGGAGCTTTCCGTTTACAAAATGCTTTCATTGAAATTACCTCATTTAATCATGACATCTAATCCTTTACTTAGTTATTATTACCATCATGTTTTACAAAAGAGATAAAGTTACTTGGTAAAAGATCTATGTGCTAGCGAGGCCTCGAAGTCCTGTCTTTTGACCTCAAGTATTCTTACTTTGCACCACATCACAATCACTTCAAGAAATAAGAGATAATAAAGCAAAATATATAGCACGTGACTCTAAGTAACCCAATTCCTCTCACTAAACTGTGTTAAGACTGTAGTGATTTTTATCAAACTCTACTTAAGGATTTTGAAATCTCACTCAAAGCATCTGGGTTGGTACCAATAAACCTTACCACATTAATAAGGCATAATTATAAGATTCAACATCAGAATAAGAGAGTAAGAACATAAAAAGACTAAGAAAAAGGAAAAGCAATACCAAAAAGGAACTTCATTTAAAAGAACTAAGCACAAATAAGCCAAAGGAAATCACTCCAAGGGACCCCCCAAAAAGCCTTCACCCCTGCCCACACTATAAGAACATAGCCACTATAAAATAAGGTTGACCAGGGTAGCAGAAAATCACACACTCAGCAGCTATGTTTGAGTAATTACCTTTAATTTGCTCCCAATAATAACCAAAATCAATTTTTACTTACCCAATAACTTGATGCTCATAATACTGCAGTGTCCTCTTGAGAGTTTGCTGTATCGTCTGAGGCTAAAGAATAATAATAATAATAAAAACATATTATCAGCAAATCAGTACCATTCCCATTGTGAGCATCATAGGCAGATAGGTGAAGCTTCTGATTTCTCTTGAGAGTTTTCCTTCTACAATATTAACCCATTTTGCATCATGCCGTGTATTTTCCCCACAGAAACTAACGTGAGGCACTCAGCAACTACCCAGAACTTCCCAATTTCAAGTATAATAGTACTTCCCAGGAATGTTTTCTTCAATTCTTTTGTACCAGCTATTAAGTTCAATAAAATACTCATTGGCTGCCTACAATAAACCCAGGCCTTGGGGGTGGCGGGGAGGGTGCCCTGCAGAAACATGCATCATGGTTTTTCCTTTCTAGCATATGTAATCTGCATGAGGCAATGACCAACTGAAATGAAATGGCACATCTTAATATTTTTTTCTACATTTTAACAAGGCTTTCAAGGATGGTCTAGCAAACAGTGATAAACTGAGTTGAAATAGTCAGCTTTATAATAAGAGATATTTTTAAGCTTAAATAATTTTTTTTCCCATTCTTCATCTGAGGAGACTAATAAAAAGGCAGAATAGGATAGGAAGCAGGTGATCCAGGGCCCCACAGCCGTGACTTCAACCAGCATTCGGCCTGACTTCCTCCATGTCACAGAGAATTCAAGCAAAGGTTCTTTCTGGAGCATACTGAATGGGGCCACAAGCGCTTCAAGCAAAAAAAAAAAAAAAAAAAAAAAAAGTGAAGTCTGCAACAAATATCTAAGCAGCACATGACCAAATTTCATAATCTCCTCTCCTTGATGGCTCATGGATTAAGAACAGAGGTTCTCAATTCCAGATCAGGAAATTAGGCAACAAGACTGAGCTTGGAGTTTCAGACATAGAGAGCCATCAGTGGGACACCAAGATGCTGGAACCTAGATTTTATTAGGAAGTTATGTAAGAAGAATCAAGCTCTCAGTAGCAACAGAGTGAATGTTTAAATAACAAAAACCTGTGTTCAATCAAACAGGAAAAAAGCAGTCAAGGCCTCATCAAAACACTGATCCATTACGGCCAAGGATGAATTCTAGGGGAATATAAATGTAATACAAACCCTTCAAAATGAGAAGCAGTTATGGTAGCTTGGGAATCTCGTGGGCTACTGCTAATTAACTACACAAGCCTACTACTACCTCTAAAAAGGTAATCTGCAGAAAAGGTCTAGTATAGTGCTGGCACTTAAAAAGCTATTAATAAATATCAATTTCCAAACACCAATCCTTCAAAGTAGCTTTCTTATAATGTATCATCTAAAGGAGACCCCAGGGGCCACACACAGTGGCTCACACCTGTAATCCTAGCACTTTGGGAGGCCAAGGCAGGAGGATCATTTGAGGTCAGGAGTTTGAGACCATACTGATCAACATGGTGAAACACTGTCTCTCTAAAAACACCAAAAACTAGCCAGGTATGGTGGTGCATGCCTGTAGTTCCAGCTGCTTGGGAGGCTGAGACATGAGAATTGCTTGAATCCAGGAGGCAGAGGTTGCAGTGAGCCCAGATCACATCACTGCACTCTGTCCTGGATGACTGAGACTCTAAGAAAAAAAAAAAAGGAGACCCCAGAGGTCTATGTCAAATCTCACGTGGACCCACTCCTTGTCCACCTCTTTATAAGAATGTCCAAGACAGATGTAACACTCTCCCTACCTAACACTCTTCGAATCTTTAACATCCTCCTTGGTAGGCAATGGTTAAAGTGAGAGGAAAGTGAGCTTAAATTGAGTCAGAGGCATCCACTGAGATCTACTCTACACTAGCATGTAGGAGAACCTTTTCACCATACAAATCTAAGGCCTCAGATACCTACTGCACATTAGCCAAGCCAATTCACAAATTAATTGTAGGAGCAATCAGTTCCTAAGTGTTCAAAGGAAGAGGTAGAGAGCAACTTCTTTCAGCAGCTGCTTTTCATTTATACCAGGCCTCAGACTAGCACAGATGTTTCTACTCATCCAAACAGACTCAAAGCAGAGTAAATGGTATGCACCTAAGAAAGAAAAATTATTCCTGAACCAAGAGGCAGGGGAATGGTTGAGAAATGCTAAAAAGAATGAATCAGACATAGGGATCCAAGTGCACACAGAAAGCATTCTTTAACAACCCAATGCGTGACCAATCTAAACTCAGTCATTATCAGTCACTAGCCCAGTACCCCTTGGATCTGGGCCTCTTGCATTGGCTTGGCAGTTCCTAAGCTAACTTTCCCCTTGGCAAGAAGCTCAAAAAGCAGTGGATATCCACAGAGGGATTATCTTTCCAATAACCTCTAGTCACAAATAGAACACAAAGCAGGAACTAGAGTGTACAGGGCTAGTTAAGACCAGAATGACCTCATTTGTAAGGAAAAAAAAAAAAAGGACTTTTTTTTTCCTGTGCCAGGAATTTCCTAGTCATTAAAAAGCACATATCTGTGAAAGGAGTTAAGCCTTTTAAAGAGCTGGCTTTTTTCTTGTGTTAAGCAATTACTTCCACTCCCAGCAGGAGTTAAATTTATAGTTTCCAAATACATTAAAAGGAAAAGTTCTCTGAGCACAACCAACAAAGCTTCAGGTTGATAAAGCATTTATGCACTTCCTATTTCTTGCCAAAGTGGGCAGGCACATTCTAATGGCCTAAACCACAGGCCTCTCTAACCTGAGTAAAAAGCATGAAGTGAAGACCCACAAAGGGGCCAAAGCCTTCCATCAGATGACTTCTGCCTCAAGGGTGGTAGGGTCCAACTCTCAATAAAATTTTATTAAGTGCTCATGTATGCCAGTGATGCTCTAAGAAAAAAAAAAGAGAGACCCCAGAGGTCTATGTCAAATCTCACTTGGACCCCCTCCATGTTCACCTCTTCATATGAATGTCCAAGACAGATGTGACACTCTCCCTACCAAACACTCTTCGAATCTTTAACATCCTCCTTGGTAGGCAATGGCCAGTGCTGCAAGTCGCTGTCAATCAGTGGGAACAACAAAGGCTTTGAAGACGTGCAAACTTTCTATCCTCTTCTTTAAGAATGCAGCTCTGTAACTGTCTCCTACTTAAGAGAATCATCCAACATTCTACAGGCCAAGATCCCACTCCTCTTTTGTGCAACTGTCCTTTTCTGCAAGAAGGAATTTGGAAAGATGATTTAGAAAAGAGGCTCTAAAGTCAAACTGAATTCAAAAACAAGTCCTGTGACTCACTAGCTAGAGGACCTTGGGTAATTTCCTTAAGCTCTTCTGAAATAAGATTCCTTATGTGTACCTTACTTTTTTTTTTAATTTAATTACCTTTAAAAATTTTTTTTATTATTATACTTTAAGTTCTGGGATACATGTGCAGAACCTGCAGGTTACATATGTATGTGTACCTTATTTTTACGGGAATACACTGAAATAATTAGAGCAACATCTCTGACACATAGTAGGTGTGTAATAAATGAGAGATACGGCTATGCTAAGCTGAAAAATATGGTTTCTACCCACAAGAGTCTCATAATCTAGTGGATGAGCACAGATTTCAATCAGAAAACTCATCCCACAGGTATAATGTTTCCAGATCTTCATCGCCTAAAAAAAAATCAATAAAGCTACCGATATGAGAAGTTGACACTAATTCCAATGAACAGAGAAAAATTCAGAAAAATGGCAGCCAGATTTACAAATATTTCCAATGAAACATTGATATCAGTTGAGAGAGACAGTAATACAAGCAGAATTCTCAAAATTAAGGCTGAGAATATGACTCAAGCCAGGCCTGCCAGTTAGTGGGAAGGACGTTGAAACACTATAGCTAAGGTCAAACCCCCAAGTATTTACAACTACTAGGAAAAAACCCATGAACTTCCTTCCTTGTACATGAAGAATGTGCAACAGAAGAGCTGAGTGGCCTAATAATTTTATAGTCCTATGCTGGAGGATCAAAGAGACAAGGGTGGAAAAGGATAAAATCCGCTGTTCCTACTATCATGAAAAGAAAGTCAAGAAGTCTGTAATTTTTCTCTCTTTTTTCAAACTAAGATATAGATAGTGGCCTCCTAGTGTCCCAACTCAACACAAAGAAGCAATCGAGAGGAAGCCAGCTGGAAAGGGGAAGCAGCTATTGGTGTCCTGCACACGTTTTCTGGGGTTCAAACAGAAGGTACCCAAAAGCCTTGATCATATGGCAGCAAAAAGCCATCTTCATCTCTAGTCTCAGTAACAGCTTCACTATACTTGACCAACAGTGACTGACCCCCACAGACCAAATGTTATGCTCATGAAAGGTCATGAGATCCGAACAGCCAACCATAAAATAGTCCCAAAAGAGCCAGAGAAATGATCCCTGAGGAGTGGGAAGAAGCCATCCCCAGCAGCTGGCCCTACAGGCTCAGACAGTCCCGCTGAGTCTCCCACACAGTGCCTGCTCTGGATATCCACGCCATATGGTGCGCGGATCAGGAAGGAGGCACAGCGTAAAGGGGTGTGTGTGTGTGCGCTTGCGCGTGTGCATGTGCTCATGCAGTGTGAAACACAGTTGTCATTGCACAAAATACATGTTCATCTCAATTTTACAGAGATGAAGAAGCTGCGGCTCAGGGGGGTTAAGTGAGTGCCATAAGATCACACACCTAGTAAGTAAATAAATCACTGCAACCAGGACTGACTTCAAAGTGTGTCCTCTTGCACTAGATGCCTTTGAGGCTCCCTCCCCACCTTTCACATTCTGCAAGTCACACACACACACACACACACACACACACACACACACACACAATTTAAAAACAATAAAACTTCTCATTTCTACTTAGTGATACATACTCACAAGATACAAACTAAAGGGAAACAACAGGTCTGCCTTTAAAGAAACATCCATAAAGAACCATATTATTTTGTTTTTTGTGGTTTTTTTTTGAGATGGACCCTTGCTCTGTCACCCAAGCTGTGGTGCAGTGGCACAATCTCAACTCACTGCAACCTCTGCCTCCCAGGATCAAGCATTTCTCGTGCCTCAGCCTCCTGAGGAGCTGGAATTACAGGTGCACACCAGTATGCCGGCTAATTTTTTTTTTTTGTATTTTTAGTAGAGATGGGGGTTTCACCATGTTGCCCAGGTCTCAAAGTCAAGTGATTCACCCACCATAGCCTCCCAAAATGCTGGGATTTCAGGTGTGAGCCACCGTGCCTGCCAATTATTTTGTTTATTCAAATATGACAAAATTATCTATCAAGGTCAGAAACTAAATGATATAGTTATATATTTAATCACTACTGCTCTAAGCCAATGCTTTTATATTCTGCCTCTCATTAGAATCATTTGGGAATCTTTATGAAAAAATACCAAGGTCTGAGTGCCACCTTAAATTTTCCAACTGAACTGGTCTAAGGGAACCCAGTTGCTTCCAATGTGTAGTTAGGGTTGAAACCTTTCACTTAAGGTATAACCATGATAAACAAGACAAAAACACTGTGAACCTTATCTTTATAAGTTGGCATTAATGAGAATAGTCTCTTAATTCAAATATCAAGAGAAGTAAGCTTCTGAGATGGCTACTCATAACTGCTTAATTCAAACATAGTCCCTTTCATTAACTGTCACTAATGGCTTATAATCACATACGATTTTGTTAGATAAACAAAGAGCTATACTGCTTGAAGCATAAATACAATATATTTTTTTTAATTTCACAGCAACCCACTCCCATGCAAATAAGTCAACATTTAGTTTTGGGCTAACATGCACATAAAAATACAACAGCTACTATGATTATGGTGTTTTACGCCAGGTATTGCTTTAAGCCCACTATGTATATGAACTTCTTTGATTTTCACATCACCACAAGAGATGTTATTGTTTTCGCATTTTATGGATGAGAGTACTGAGACACAAACTTTAAGTTGCCCCATTTCACACAGATAAAAAGGAATAAAGCCAGGATTGCACCCAGGAAATATGGCTCCCGAATCTAAGCATGTAACCTTCAACCTTTACTGCACACAATATTTAATATTCTTTCTTTGATTGAGCACTTTACAGTTCATATTTTTAATATATATTATCCTAATTGATCCTTGCACCAATCAAGTGAAATAATCAAACTGGTGTTATCACTGAAAAAGAACCAAATTTAGAGAGATTAGGTAATCTGTTCACCATCACATGACTAAAAAGTAAAGAAACTCTCTTGTACAAAAAGAACATATCTTCTCTTAGGAAATTGTCTTAAGAAAGTAGTTTTTTAATGTTACATAAAATTAGGAAATCACACGTATTCAAAGTAATTGATATTTTTCTTGAGAACACACAACATTCTTTAAACTAAAGTTGTATCAACAAGAAAGCCCATAAGCAAAATCAGGAATTAAATTTATTAAAAATTTTATTATTAAATTAAAATTTATCTTAAATGATTCCACTTCCCATTTCTTAGCTTTCTGTCACTCTAGCTCACCTCTTCCCCACCCTCTGGGCACCCAGAATCTTTGTGTTCCTTTCTGCTAGGCCAGATCCTCACCACCCGAACCTAAACTCTTACAGCAAGTATCCAAAAGCCATTCTTTGAATATTCCCTTTCTTTCCCTCATCAAAATTTCAAATCCCCTTACTACCTTGTTCTAATATGATGCTCAAGAGGAATCCTAACTCTATCCTCTCAAAACCTCAAGCCTGAATCCTTGCTAGGGTAGATGATTGTGTGAATGAGCTTCTCTGCAGTATAGAAGATGGCCTGAATCTTTAAGAGTTTAATTTTGGTAAATAGGGTTGTCAGGGAAGATAAATTGTGGGGACAAGGAACTCTTATCATAATCCTCCAGGTCACAAAGTGGAGATCACCACCTTCTCCACAACATGAAAACATGTTGTTTCTTAGGATACCCTATGCCAAATTCTACAACTTTCTTTGTAGGTAGGCCTGTAGACACCAATGGATCAAATTATATGACTGACTTTATTACTAAAACTAATCCAAATAATGGCATTTCAAACAACCAGTTTGCTTCTGAAGGAGAGGTAATTGTCATTTATCCTGCTAAATATCAATCTTGCTAAATATCCAGAATAATGTTTACTTTCCCAGCCTCTGATTAAACTTACTACATATAAACCAAAAAAAAAAAGCACTGCAAATTAAATATAGAACTTTGAGTCAGGACCTCTATATTACAAATCCAGCTGTGCTACTGACATTTTTTTTAAAATAAAATTAGCCAAAATCTCTTCACCTGAAAGAAATCTTGGGGGGGAAATGCCTCCATTTTCCAATCTGAAAAACACATGTAAGAAGTATGTAGTTCTCAGGGTCATTTTCAAGTACAGCACTGCAAAGTTTAAGCATTCATAAATACGGAGTTGGAACATACTGGCAATTAAACAACCCTCTCTGGGTAATCATAACCATACTTTTTAGAAGGTTAGCGGCTTCTTAGGAAGGTAGGAATACCATTTCAAGTGACCTACACTACTAATTTGCTTAACAAAACTAGTAGTTCAGACAACTAGTTACAAAATGCAAAAATGCTAGGTATGCTAAAAGAAAAAATAAAAAGCTAGATATGAAGAGTATAGTATTTCTATCTATACTGGTTTAATATCTGCATCATTTTTTCCAGTCTTCATTTTATTCTCCTTGTGAACACAGGTATATATCTGCATGACCTCATTAGAGTTTGGGGTGAAGGCTGACATTATGCTAATTGACTCATTTGGAGATTCAAACTAATAACCTTTGCCTTATTAGAAGTATGCTCTAATAGCAAAGCACAGTGGTTATCATCATTATAATTATTGGTTGTAACCGATTATACTTAACATATACTCAATATGGTAATTAAGTCTTTCTATACAAAATGTATATTTGCTTTCCAAGTATTTTCCCCTTTGTTACTTCACTTTAATGCCATTCCAAAAATAGCCATTGATTTTCAATTTGATACAAAACCTAATACCATCAATACTAATCTAAGCTGAAAACATACACTCCCTGAAGTATGAGTTATTCACTTACTCTTTCATCTGCCTTCAGGCAAGCACACACTTATGTCATCCAAGACTGTCTGATGTTTTCAAAGAACTTCAGAGAGTAACACCACCACCTTCGGTTTGCATAACACATTACGGTTTTTACAAATCACTCTTTTTTTCCACCCTATTAGATACTCACAATATCACAAGTCTCAGATTTAATTATCCACATTTTACAGATGAAAAATCTGAGCATCAGAGAGGTTAAAGTGTTTTGCCTCAGCTATAGAACCGGAAAGGAACACCATCAAGACCAGGACATAGGTGTCCTGTGCTCTATCACAAGCTGCTTCCTCCATTGGTAATTTAGCTCACTTTGGTGACCATTAGGAAATACTACCATGTATCTAAATGACATTCCTTATTTCCTTTTATTTTGTCTTGATGGAATGAAAAAGAGATTGTTGTTTTCCCAAAACTGTAAACAGTGTCATTATTACTTAAATCGTTTCAGTATGCTCATTAAATTCTTAATAGTGAAATTTTAGGAGATATTAATACATGCTTCACTGGTCACCATCCAGGCCAATTTGGCTCAGTCTGAATGAAAATACTGATGATAAGACAAGAGGGCACTGCTACTAGACATTTTCGCAGGAAAATGGATCATAGTATAGCAAAAGCATTTTGGTAGACATCACTTCCGTCTTAAAGCCCTAACCCAAACAAAACTTCACAGATGGCACAGGGCTGATTCAGTCTTGAAAGTGTAAAAAGGGGAAGCTTTCTGGGTTAAACACTGTCATAGCAACCGGCAATATGCTGAGTGCAACACTGGGCCCTACATGTCACCTGCATCCAGTCATTTGATCTTCAAAATAATCCTACAACAGAGTTAGAAGTATTACCCCAGTTTGATGAATGTGAAAAACTGAAACCCAAAGAAGTTTAAAAAACTTGCCCAAAGTCACTTAGGTAGTAAGTGTCTGAGTCAGAATACAATCTAGGTCTAACTACCTCAAAACCTCCAATCCCTTAACCTGCCCTCTAAGCTAAAATACATTGTTCTATCTTCACCAACAGCAGAGAAGATTACAGTTGAAAGGGATTAACTCCAGGCTAGCCTGTGTGATTTGGAATACAGGATTTACTTTTCTGAATCTCAATTTAATTTTTATAAAATAGGAAAATTCCTGGATAACCATTTCTCAGGGCTGTTGAAAGATCAAAATGAAATAAAACTATAAAGTATTACACAAATATGTGTTATGTGATGATTCAACTCAATGTATAAATCTCTTGATCAGGAAGCAGTCAAAAAATTGCTAAATTGAACGAAACTGACCATGTGTAACATCTAGGACTGCTGCCAGGCATGCCTTACAGCCCAAAGATGCCAATTAGTAAATGTTGCAAAGTTAATTAGTGACTTTTCACCTCACAGATAACCTACCAGATAGCAATGGATCTCATATGAGGAAATCATTTCTAGTCTTTTAGGCATCTTTGTGGCTTCAATTTGAATATTTCCAAAGAATTCTCTATTGTGTCCAGTACTTGGGAGTTTCAGTGAGGTATTTCCCAATGAGAGTCTGAGAATAAGGAAAATAATATTTCCATCTGACAGTAAAATTGTAAAATTAACATATAAAACAAAGAGATATGTTGTCAACCCTAACTGCACTAACTTGAACAGTAATTTGTAAACCAGTGGCAGAGAATTAGCTCCAGTCACGTTCCTGGGTTTCACTCCAGGCAAAGTAGGCCACTGAACAATATAAACAACATATCTAAAGGTGACCAACAGGGAAGATAAGGGGGAAGTGGTAAAATTAGAGACAGCAACCCACAGGAAAAAGAAGGGTAGGGAAATTGTTTATGAAACATTATATCCAATACTGTTCAGGAGCATATGGGCCCTCTGTCACATTGAGAAAGATTATTCCTAAAGTAAGAAAAATTCTTCAACCATCTTAACTAAAAATGAGTCTTATGAATGGCCTTGAATGTCATTTCTCACTGGCAAGGCCTTCCCTACAGATGGAAAGCTCCATAAACTGGATTAAAGGACTTGACATGAAATTAATTTTGCTTTACTCTAAACGGATTAAAGCAAACTTCTAATTATGACTTGGTTCCTCACATAGCCTCATCAGGTAAGAAATGTGTTGATCATTAAGATTTTGAGTAATAAGACACATTTCATAGTTACTGCTTATTGTAAATAAGTAAATCATCATTCACATGCCAACCAAAGTGCTATGGGCATTTTGTTTAGCCAGTCAGTGGCTAAGAGTCTGATTAGTTCACGACACTGACAAGAACACGTCCTTGGACTTTAAAAGTCTCAGATGCTGAGACATGCAGAAATCTTCAAAATACTCCTCAGGGTGGGTCCTGCCTGGCTCCATTGCTTCCACCTCTCTTGAAAGAAAAATCTCAGTAAGGGTCTGAATGTAATTGGATCTAGTGTTGACTATAATCTGATGATCCAAACGGATATAAAACGTGCTTACTAGGCAGATGTTTGGCAGATAATGACTGCCACATCATCAGTGTCTATGATGCACTAGATTCCTAAGTTAGAGATACAGAATAATCACACTTTTTCTGGGAAAAAAAAACATGCAGGCAAAAGATTAATACTGCATAACATAAAAAGTCTTTTTTAGTTTAACTCTAAACTATCCGAACACACTTTTTAACCTAGTTATCACTGTATCATATAACTATTATATATTGCTTCCTCATTCCTTCTAATAAATTAATTATGCCAAGACACATGGATATATTGGTATGCATAGTTTATATACAACATATAGAAAGAAAGATATACCCTTATGCATGTAACTATTTATCCAATAATCAAGACTTCTTTCATATTCAGAAATCAAAAGTCAAGTAATATCATTCTTCTTCCAGCACTTTGCAGCATAAAGTAAGTTGTTGGCAGTATAGGTGGCTTTTGTCACTTTGCTCATAGCCGCCTCATCCACAGAAGCCTGGAGCATATAAACGTGACAGTGTACAGGCAAACTAGGTCAGCCTAGAGGCAGACTCCTGAGGAAGACAGAGCCCTTCATCATTTCTAACACAGGCCTGTGTTGTGTAAACTCATCGCATCATATGGAACTAAACAACTGGTAAGAGGAGTAAGACCCAAGAAAATCGCTACCAGCCACACCTTAGCAAGTCAACAAAGTAGGAGCCATAGGGGAGGCAAGATAGGGAACGCACCCTGAACAATATTGTATATTAAGGGTAGAACTATCTGTGGCTATCCTGAGAAATAATAGCGTGGTAGAAACAGCTTAGGTTTGAAATAGGAGAACCGGACACTAAAATGCTGGTGGTTACCAGCTTTCAGCCTTGGTTTCCACACCCTTACCTTGGGCCTAACAAGAATCCTTGTCCTCCCTACCTCATATACTTCCTGTGAATCAAAGTGGGTGAATCAAAGTGGGTAAATCAAAATGGGATAATGTATGTTAAATGTATGTATGTGAAAAACATGCTTTGGAAACTCTAAACAGATGTTACTTATTGCTACTGGCTTTTCTATATGGAAAGTATGGATCAGCAAATCAACACAGTTCCGAGGTGGAGAAAACTGAAAAGAAAAACAGTGATGTCACTAATGCCTTGTGGTTTTAGGTGTTAAAAAAAAAAAAACAGTATAGTTGGGGAAAGCCCTGGCTTTTCAAAATTCTCTTCAAATCTGCTTACTCTAAAAACTAATCAAAATAAGCTGTTTATCACAAAATGGCCATCATGATGTGAATTGCTGTGGGGGACATTTTCGAAGATCTCCCGCAAAAGACATCAAAACTTGCTTACTTGAGAACAAAACTATAAACTGTGTAGTATTGCTGGCCATCTGTTTGTCTCATTACCTAATGGAAAATTAGTAACTCAGAAAAGGAAAGAGTGAAAAGATGTGAATAAGAAAGGGATATTGGGAACAGCTGCTTACAGAGGAGAGGAAATGTTTCTGACACGGCATCATGTTTTTTCAAATTCTTCCTAGATATTACATCAGTTTAAATATCTTGTTCTACCATTAAGCTTTACAAATATCTGTCAAACATAGTCCTGCACAAGTTATGTAAGTAACCATGTGCACATATTCACACCAAATAACAGGGAATGTTGATGTTATGATGCTTGAAAACAAGGTACTGATTGGATATTACTTACTATTTTCTAGCTTCTAAAACCATTTTAACGTCCTTGCATGCATAAGGACTCTTAACTGGAATTTCCAAGGCAAACTCAGTACGTGGCATGGATTATTAGCACAACACATATTAGTTTGTAGATTATTCATATAAATAGCAAAATCTCTGAAATCTCTAAGCATTATAAAACATAAGGACAACATCAGCCACATTTGGTCCTGAGCCTCATTTAAAATGAACCCTAAAGTGGCAGTAATAGCTCTTTAAAATAAAAAGTTTATAATCCAAAATTTAAAAGTATAATGCCATATCATCAAAAATGCTATGTATTATTATTTTGTTTTTACTTCCCAATGTATCCATGTTATCATTACAGACCAAGAACATTAAACAATTTACTGTTGCAAAGGAGATCTCCAGATGGCTGACTCAGATATCCCAGAAGCATCACTGCTATATACTAATCACTACATGGCAGAGTCTTGTGGGGTCAGACGCTAGATTTGATTTTAGCACCAGGAGGGCTATCTTCATCCCACCCACAACCCCAGTGTTCCTCCAAAAAACTTACTTTCCACCCCTACGCAGGTCAATAAAATCAAGGGAGGTTCTTTGGAATTAATAATTTTACGTAAGGTACTTAAAACATACACAGTACACTTTATCTGGTGGGAGAGTCTCCCAGCAGATTTTTGAGGCATGAAGTTTTGATACAGGAATAGAGAGTGAGAGAGAGAGAATAAGGATTACTAAAAGTAAATGTTCCTACTTAACATTTTCTTAACCTTAATCCATAATATATCAGAGGCTGAACTAGTATAAAATACCAAGGCAGAAACCAATACACTTGACTTTAATATGCCCGTGATTCATTTTTATTAGTCGCTCTGGAAGAGCAAAACCATAACAAACTTTGTTATTTTAGGTTTTTAAGATGTTTTCTTGATGTCATATAACATCTTTATGTGGTTTATAAGATTTGTGGATTTATAATCACATATAGTAGCTGAGTACCTTATCTAATGGCCAAAAACATGTGTTTGGTCTGATCTTATTTGTGGATCTTTATTTATGGATTCACATTTTATAGTTATACAATCGGTAATATTTTGTTGACTTGTATTTGAAAGTGACTTACTAGTATATACTCATTGAAAAAGTATGTTTCTTAGGGTAATTTGTAGTAAAATACTTTTTCCAATTACATGTCCAATAGAATTGTTCATTTCTACCATTATAATTGTCATTAGCACCATTGATTAAGGTGATATATTCCCTCGGTATCATCAAAACAATTTTATATTTGTGTTAACTAGGTGTTTGAGAGCTAGATTATCTGGCTTTTTCTAAATAGTCAAGAAAGCTAGACTGATAGTGGAAAATTACATTTACAACTTAATTTAATATGTTATTCCTTCCATTTTTCCCTCACCCCAAACCCAAGAATGCAGCTGAATAAGGAGATAAAATGCCTAAGTTCTTAGAGAATCTGCAGGCAGCAGCCTCATCCACCACAATTCATATAATTAGCCACTTGCAATAAGCTGCAGAGGAATCCCATCCATTCTCCTTTAGCAGTAAAGTTAGGTTTACACGTTACAAGTACACTTTCGGAGAAAGAATCTAATTCAGAACAAAGAGGAAGGCTGGTTTTCTTTGAAATGTGTTTATAATGGCAATAAGTTAACATGGAGAAAAAGAGAAAGACTTTATAGCTTGCAAACACTGTCAGGTCCACAAAGCAGTTACTTATCTTTATATCAAGTGAAAACAATAAATCTCTCTTCTCCAGCTTCCACGCTAGAAACTCCCTCATGTCTGTCTGAAGCTTCAAATGGAATTACAATAGATTGTAGCTAAGATTTACTCTTTCCCTCCATCTCTGCTCCATTACAACACAATCATCTCATCATTATCACTCCCTACAATAATGCCTTTGGAGGCAGATTCTTTTGTTAGGGAAGTAAAAGACATTTTCATTAGTTGTGGCAAATTTTAAAAAGATACAATAACAGTAATTATGCGTACTCCAGATTTCTATTACACAGTACTTTTAAATTTAGAATCCAGTGACAGGGTCATCTCTCTTCCTCTCTTCTACCCTATAAAATCAATAGCAGACAGGTAGATAAATATATAGATATAAATAAATATAGATATTTCAAATATTTTATTAAAATAAACAGGTATATGTGTGAATATTATAATAAAAACACAATTTGTAAGGATCTCTGCATCCTTTCCTTTTCAGAATATAAACTCCCTAAACCAAAAAGCAAATAATTGGTAACACAACATTTAAAATCAGACATGATTCATAAACCAATTAAACAAGGGAAAAAATGAAATTGGAAGAAGGCAAACAGACTCAAAGTGACCATGCACTGAGAGAATTTGGCCAACAGTCATTTAAATAAGATATTTCTTTCCTTTCGTTAAAGTCTACAGAAACCTACTGAATTAAGATGATAAGCTTCTTACTAGTTAAATGACAGGTTTTTCTTAAATTTGCTGAAGGGGTAATGTGAATTTTTCTTCCACAAGTTTTTGCTTTCTCTTGGAAAGACTTAATACAAGAAAGAAGTTGGAAGAAAGATAAAATCTTTCTGAAATTTCATTCCTAAAATGTTTGAAAGAGAATCACAAGAAATTGGTGGCAGAGAAGCAGGTGGGGACATAGAATTATAAGTATTTTCCCCAAATAACTGAGACATCTCAAATCCCTGGCACAGAAACAACAAATATCTGTTTAATAAAATACTATTGAATTTCTTAAAAATATAGTTAGATCATGTACACAGAACTTATTTTTTTCCTCCTAGTATATAATGTAAGTTGACTGGCATACCAGAACACTCAAGAGAAATTTTTTTTTTCAATTCTGCTAATGACAGGAACCTCATTTTTGTTCCATAGATTTGAGGTTCTGGCTCATGAATACATAGTAAATATATGAAATAAAAATTAAAATAACAAAACATAATAATTACTTAAATTTTAATATTCTCTGTTTTTCTACTTTGTTTTTGCTGTTGTTGATTTTATTTTTCTAAAGCACATTTGTATTCCTTATCTTTTTTGGTTCTTACAACATTTGTGCAGTATACTTAAAATAAGTATCTTTACATTCACTCTGAATTTATTCATTTAAAAAATATTTATTGGCCAGATGCTGTGGCTCATGCCTGTAATCCCAGCACTTTGTGGGGTCGAGGCAGGTGGATTACCTGAGGTCAGGACTTCGAGACCAGCCTGGCCCGCACGGCAATACCCTGTCTCTATCACAAATACAAAAGTTAGCTCGGCATGGTGGCAGGTGCCTATAATCCCAGCTACCAGGAGGGCTGAGGCAGGAGAATCGCTTGAAGCTGGGAGACACAGATTGCAGTGAGCCAAGATCGCGCATACCGCACTCCAGCCTGGGTGACAGAGCGAGACTTCATCTCAGAAAAACAAAATTATTGCCCAACCACAATGTGCCAGACATATTGTAGTCACAAAATTTGGCAATATATAAAGCAGATAAAATTCCTTGCTTGATGAAATTGATCAAAATTCACCTAGAAAAGGAAAGAGAGCCAAGAAGCTACATTTGATGATGTATGTCGTATTTGGCCTTATTTTACCTTCCACACTACCTTTCAACAGTATAAAATATATTTAATACACCAACAAAATAGAGTTCTATTCACTTGGCTCCTAATACCTCGAGGGTTCCTTCCATTAGTGACCTTTCCACCAGTATCAAAAAAAGTGTCAAAAAGAGCTCTAACCCTGAACAAAGTCATATCAGACATGGAGAAAAAGAGAGAGAGAGAGAGAGAGAGAGAGAGAATGTGTGTGTACATACACAACCCACATAAATATACACTTTTATAACTACATATATGTATATAAAACACTTTTGTAATAAAATAAAACAATACAAACACAAATCCAAAAACAGTTCTCACCACATGATGTTCAATTTATAAATGCTTATTTTTAGGAAGATAGAAGAAAATCTGAAGTCTAAAGCTATTGATAAGATAATCCAAAAGTTATTTAAGCAATAGATTATAGAAATGAAAAAATGTACTCTCCATGACTTGCGTATAAAGTTACCGAAGAATAAATTAATGACATTTCAACCTGATTTGACATCCCACAGTCTGTGCAGCTACCATCATTAATACATAGGGAGAGAACTGCAAATTGCATGGCAATTTAAATGTGATAATTGCTAGATATATAAAATTACTGAACAATGACTAAGTTATAATGGTAAAATCTAGACAAGAATGTAGTAGTAAATTAGGTATGAATAAAACCAAAATATGACAGTAGCCTTTGCACTGTACTCCTACTATGCCATATTCCTGCACTCCCCTTGGGTATAAAGAAGCGTCCTCATTCTTAGGAAATGGGTTAGAGAATGCCTCTAGGGAGACCCTATCCTTGATCAAGTCTTAGCTATCTCATCCATCTCCACTTTTTTTACTTATCTTTTACCTTCACACATGAATTTCCAACTCTAATAAACTTAGATTGGGCCTCACAGGTGCTGCTATCTATTTTTATCGAACGTCTTGAATCAGAGATGTATTCCCACAACATCCTTTGTTTACTCACCATATATTCCCTCTTTAAACTTAGTTAAATAGGTCTTTATCTCAGTTGCAAGATTGGCTTCACTTTTCTAAGGCCACTAGCATCCTTACTCATACTGGATTTGAAAAGACCATCCTTAAATTTCATTATTTTGTGAATATCAGCCACTGAGTCCTTGCTCCCAGCTGCCCCAGTCACCTCTCATCTTATAAACACACAAAAAAAATCCTGACAGCTCTATTCTTTTGATTCTTTCTGTACATTTCTCCCTAATTCTCTGTTGTTCTAATTTTTTTCTCTCTCATTCAGAGAGTTTGTCAGTTTTCAAGATACTACCTATCACAGCTAATGTAACTATCTTCAACCACAAGCTCTTAGCCAGATTACCATCCCATAGTTTCAATCCTCTATTTACTGAATCAACTGGCAGGCACTGAGCTTGGTGATTCAGTAACACAAACTCTTAAAGATCTCACAGTGCAGAGCTAATCATTTTTACCTAAATTCAAAATATCCAAATCCAAATCTATCATTATATTTCTCCCAAATGCCACCTTCCCATTGCTGAATCTTGCATTTTTGTTAATGCCATGACAGTTCTCAAACTCACCATTACAAGTTGGGTTCCCCAGAAAGCAGACTCTAAGGAGGAGATTAGCACGCAGCAAACTTATTAGGGAGTGCTCTTGGGATCAACAACTGTGAAAGGGTAAAGAAGAAAGCAGAACTGGCCACAGGAGAAGTTGGACTATGATGAAGTCTCAATGGAAGTCTCAGCTAACTCTACATAGAGCTCTGATCTCAGAGTTGCCTAAATTAGCACAAGAAGGCCTAGCTTTCTTCCACTATGCTGATTAGTCATGGGAATGGGGCATGACTTTGAGCAAGGCAGCTCTCCTCAGGCCAGGCAATATATAGAGAGGACTAATGATTGAGGGTTGATTGTCAACAGTACTCCCAGCATCTAGAGGAATAAGTCCTTTGTTACTAAAGAGGCATCTAGGCAGTGAATCACGATGTCCACCACATTCACCAAAGCTTGAAATATATAAAACACTGAAAGACATATGAGATTTGGAGTTAAATAGAACAAGATTCCAACCTTATTTCCATCAATAATTAATTGTCATCATAGGCAGGTTACTCAACTTCTCTGAATCAAAATTTTCTTATGAGATTATTTTGAAAATTTAGTGATACATATTATAAAAGCACTTGATAAATGCTGGCTCCATAGCAGTTGCTTAACACATGTTAATTCTCCTTCTCCCCTCCCCCATGAGTTATTTTTAATTATCCTCTTTCTTTTCCAAGCTCTAAGTCTTCCTCTGAAATGACACTATACATCAATCAAGTTATATAGAGATGCTACCACTATATAACTTTATTGTAAAGTTATATGTACATTTATAGTAGTAGCTAGGACTACTCTAGGTGCTGCAAAGCCCACAGTGAGCAACCCTGACAAGGTTCCTCCCTTGTGTAACTTAAATTACAATGAGGGAAGACAGGTAATAAATAAGTAAATTAGTAAATAAGAAGACAATTTATGATGGTGAAGCCATGATGAAAACAACAAATAAACAGTGATGTGATAGAGAATGGCTGGTGTGGGAGGGCTACTGCCTGATGAGGTGACACAGAGCTGGAAGCTGAAAACTAACAAAGAGCCAATCTTGAGAGAATTGAGAAAAGGAACATTTCTAACATGGGAAACGGGACAAAAGTCCTGAAGCAAAATGATGCTTGTTTGGTATATTCAAGGAGTATATCATAGAACCATGAGTATATAAATTAGAATATATTTAATGGTTGGAGGCTGATCCTACAACTCAATAAATGCTGCATTCTGGTTTTTGTTCTAAGGTTAGAGACATAGGCTCTTTATGTTCTCTGTTAATGTCCCATGACCACAGTAAGGCATCACCTCTGCATTACCATTGTGAGTATTTAATGGAATAAAATTCGTAGAACAGTGAGCACACTGCCCAATAATGGTGAGCACTCAATAAATCAATATTATTAATATTATTATCATCATTACTATAGCTTCAACTGATCTTTTTAGATACAGACTGTACTTTGACCATATGTCCTTCACAGCAACCCAAACTAGGAAAAGTCAGCATAGAATAAGGGACAGAGACAGACAGAAGGGCAGACAATAGCTGCTGTGGACATAATTTGGTAATTTTTAAAATGTGATTTTACATTAAAAAAAATTTTTTTTGGAGACAACCTCTCACTGTCACCCAAGCTGCAGTTCAGTAGCATGATCATGGCTCATTGCAGACTTGACCACCTGGGCTCAAGCGATCCTCTCAACTCAGCCTCCTGAATATCTGAGAACAGAGGTGCATGCCACTGTGCCCAGCTAATTTTACAGATTTTTGTAGAGACAAGATCTCACTATATTGCCCAAGTTGGTCTCAAACTCCCGGGCTCAAGCAATCCTCCTATCTCAGCCTTCCACAGTGCTGAGATTACAGGTGTGATTTTACATTTTTAAATACAAAAATAACAATGTCAGTTTTTTTTCTGAGAGCCCCCACTTCATTCATATGTTTAAAGTATATGGACTATATGCTGAATAAATTTTTAAGTGCTCATTTGATAATAAATGCTGTCTGAATTAATGAATGAATGTGAGAGGTAAGTGAATGTTGAATAAACAAGAACCTGGTAAGATCACATTTGTTTTTAAGATTTCTGAAAGAGAACATCTTTTGTAAGTGTATTACCCCTACAGAATAACTCTGAAATGTCATATACCCAAAAATGTTGGAACTATTTCCCATAAAAAGCATAAGAGGACTAAACAGGAACCATGACAAAAGGTAATACCTAGAGACTTTGCCAAAGATTGTGGCTAGAAGTAATTGAAGGTATCAGGATAACTGTTAAGAAGGGGTTAGAGAAAGGCACAAAAATCTATTGATAATATTCTATAGTCCAAATACTGTGCTAGACATTACTATGCTTTTAATCTTCATAATCCTATTGTTAATCTCATTTTATACACTACTTCTAATACCCTCAGAGAGGCCAGTTTATCCAGCGATGAACAAGATAACAAGATGAGCTTGCCAGACTGCAAATCTCTTTTCCCAGAATGTAAACAGTTAAAGAATCTGAAAAAATATTTTGGTTTACAGGAAAGAAGTGAGGCAGCACAAGGAAGTCATGAATAATAGTTAACACAATGTTTTCCATTCACTGTTCACCTTTTATTACATATTTACTCTTGAGTGAAAGGTTAGTGAGATATGATTTCAGAGATGGGAAGTGGAGACAAAAATTATTTCCCCAAAGTCAAATTAGAACAAAAACCAGAATGCAGCATTTATTGAGTTGTAGGATCAGCCTCCAACCATTATGTGCACACACATTCACATACAGGCTGACAGGCATTTTTCAAGGAAAACAAGACAAGCACATTCACCAAATTATCCAGAAATCTAAAAGACAGGAAAAAGGTTTGTTAAACTCTACTCACATTATCTTTCCCTTGCCTAAGAGACTCCCTGGTGGAATATGAGAAATGGTATGCACATTAGCCTTGTCAGACCACAAGCGCCATTTACTTCCTCAGTGCTTCTGTGTAGAGCAAGTTTGCTGTAATCAAGCACTTGTTTATCTAAAACACTGCACATACCAGGATGTTCACACATCTATAGCAGAGTGATTGATAATTAATACTTATAAGGACAACATTGAGGCACTGAAACACACAGGAGAACCTTTGGGATTATCAAGGACTGATGAACAAAGTTAAAATCCTTTAACTCTTAAGTGTATTTCACTGAATTTCGTCTTTCTCTTACAAATCGGTACTGCATATGCAATAGCTCACTTAGAATGTTTGACTCACCAGAATGAATTTCTACCTTTTTAAGAAAATAGCCACTGCACTCTCCAACCCAATATGAAATGTTTTGGTGGCCACTGCTACTCTAAATCCTACAGACTATCTTATACTCAAGAAGCAATATATCAAGTCTGAGCCAAGAAAACCTTACAGTATAG
This sequence comes from Cacajao melanocephalus, assembly GCA_963573385.1. Lineage (NCBI taxonomy): Eukaryota > Metazoa > Chordata > Mammalia > Primates > Pitheciidae > Cacajao > Cacajao melanocephalus. Next base: position 6,542 of record CAUYLG010015074.1, on the reverse strand, counting down.
CAACTATTAACTGGAACCACAAAAAAATGCATGAATGATGTAGCTAAATATCCTTAGGCTTTTCAAGGATGAGTCTTAACTTTGAAAGTATGATGTAAATACCAATGAAGCAATTAGTTAGAACTGAGTTTCCCAAAGACAAACTAGTTACCAGGTTACCTGACTCTGGTTTAGAAGTGTGGTAAACAAATCAGCTATTCCAAGAGAGTGAACTGAATAGTGAAAGAATGCTCTAAGTATATTCTAAGTAGTCTGTATCTTAATATCAGATCGGTGTTCAAACAGAAAGGCTAGAAATGCCTTTGGATTATTGCAGTTTTTCCTCTTTGGACAGTGACTCATTATTTTTTAAGACATAACCCTCCACTCCAATGCATTGTCCCCAAATACCTCAAGCTCAATCTGACATATAGGCCTTCCAGTGTATAAATAATACTATCATTGCTTTATACCTCTGCATGTCATACTCATCCTTCCAATTTGATCTACATATTCATTTTCTCCAACCTCAACGGGGCCCTGAAAAAACACCCAATAATATTTCTTCCTATTTCTGGTCAGTTCTCTTCTCCAATCTTTAAATCAGCAATTTCTAACTTTATACTTTTTTCAAGGACACTATCCCTCCCTGTGCCACTATTGTGTCCTCTAATGATTATTGTAAGATACATCTATGAATATGCTGGCTTATAGAATATTATTTAAGAGAATATTTGGTAATACAGGATTTCTTAATACTAAAATAAAATGAGCAACATAACACGATAGATTTACTGTCTATCTTCAGATACACATCTCTTTAGGAGATAATATACATACCCTTGTAGGTGGCAACACATCAGTGCCCTCAAACAGCTGTTGTGTCTACAGGCATTTTGAGATAATGATACTTCCCAAAGTGAGAGGCAATCTACATAAAATCTACAGATTATTATGAAGTTCAAATAAAACGTCAGGTAGGAGAATGTTTAGAAAATCTTAAAGCATTCTAAAAATAATGTTATAACTGTACTCCTATTTATGTCTGAGAAAATGCTACTAACAGAACAGTCAGATAAGATAATCAATTAAAAATCACAAAATCATTATAGCCAAAAGAGCAGTACCAGATACACCATGAACTATACAAAGACTTATTCAATCATTTATTCATTCTTTTAACAAACATTTATTGTGTGCCTTCATAATTCAGATACTCTACTAGGCATGGGCATGCAAAGATAAACGAGATATGTTTTCCATCTTAAAAAGGTAGAATAAATCAAAATCAAAGTACAATAGAGTAAGTCCCATAATGGAGATATAAGTAATAACTTAGGATTCTATAGGGGAAGAAATGTAGTGACAGAAATCAGGATATTTGTGTGCGTGTGTGTGTGTGTGTGTGTGTGTGTGTGTATACTTAAAAGCAGTCAGAAAAACCATCCTCTTCCAGTATTAAGTTGGAGGGTTCACATAGGAAGAAGCATAGACATAAAGCAACAAGGAATGGAAGCATGTTTTAGAACATTCTGATTTTTGCCATTGGCCACATTCGACTCATACATAACAAATACTATACAGTGAATGGAAAAGGAGTCAAGTGGACTTTATGGACTTAAACTAAGGTAACATCAGGACCTCCACACAGATAACTTCCTTTCATGACAGATTATTAGAGTTGTCTGCAAAAACAAATTCTTCAAATGTTGGATCACCATTTATTTCCTTGGAGAGTTTAACTAGACCCCCACTCAACTTTGCCACTGAGTGACAGAATGACTAAGGATGCAGAGATTAGCAAGCATCCATGTTTATGTCATGTTTTGATAAGGTTTGAGAGGTGGCCCTATATATCTGATATCTGAACCTCCCATTGTTTTCTAAAAAAAAAAAAAAACCTCTAGCATTCAGATCTGTTTTTTCTCCCTTTACGTTTTTGGCATGTAAACAAATCAGTCCTCCAAAATGAACCAATAGACGGAGCATTTGAGAAATGTTGTGTCAATCTCACTCTCAGCATTAGAAAACACAAATGCTGATGGTAATGTCAAATTCACCCTCACAACAACCCTCTTTTTCTTTACAATCCTCAATCTTTTCAGATATTTGTTTCTCTGTTTTGGGAAAAGGGGCTACAAGATACTCATAGCAATGATATGTGATCTACTGAACATCAATATAGGCCAATTAATAAAACACTGTCGGGAAAAGTGGTCAGAGTCCACAGATAATTAAAGCTACAAATGGTAAAACCTCAAATACCTTCTACCATACAACCGATAAGATTATTTTGACCACAAAAGATATAGCCATAGGATGTGGGGATAATAGTGCCAATTCACCACCTTTCTCCCTGTCCCAGTTAAGGTAATAGTTGTCTGGATATATTAATCCCAAAGGAAGCCACTTTTAGGATCATTCTTTCCAAAAATCAGCTTGTAGAGCTTACTGCTCAGTAGTCCTCAAGGTATGGAATTCAGTCACTGCTAGAGATACCTTCAGCGTGCTGAACAATTACCTGCAGTTTTGTTCAAAATGTAATATGGGCCCTACCATGTAACTATCCAACCAGACCCTTTGAAGATGAGGCCCAGGAATCTGCATTCTAACAATTTTCCTTGGTACATCTTGGGTTCAATGAAGCTTGAGAGCTACTAGATTAAATGAAGAACTGTTTGATAAGCCTCAAACAAAGCCTGCTCTGGGAGTGATTTCTCACTATTTATAAGAATGTCTACTCTTTCTCATTTCCCTACAACAGCCTCAGCAAATTTCCCGCCTTCAGAGATATTTCCAACTGCCCTACTTCCTGAATGACTCTAGCCCTCAATGTTGTGAGGTACTCTGAGCTAACAGCACGTAATTCTAGATCTTCAGATCCTGGCCTAAAGTGATGTTTAAGGGCCACAATTATGTCATTCCAACCTCCCAGTAGTGCATTTTTGGCAACAGTAACCCACTTGTTGACAAACATGTCTTCTCTTTTGACAGAGAATTGTGCAGAAAAAAATAGCAATCTAGACTGGAGAAGTCATTACATTTACCTGCCTTCCTAAAATATTACATAATGGAGAGTCCAAGAAGGAAGATACTGTTCTATCTGCTCTTTTTGTAAAATGACTTCCTTCTGAAGTTTTGCTTTAAGGTGTAAGCAAAATTCAAACAGGTTTGCACACTTGAATATGTCTATCACAGGATGGATGAAAAATCTAAATATTTTGGTTGATGGGACCAAATATACTACACCCATACAAAAAAAAATATCTATCCATTTCTCCTGAGCATTATTTTTTTTTTAAGATGGAGTCTTGCTCTGTCGCCCAGGCTAGAGTGCAGTGGCACAATCTTGGCTCACTGCAACTTCTGCCTCCCTAGTTCAAGCGATTCTCCTGCCTTAGTCTCCTGAGTAGCTGGGATTACAGGCACCCACCACCAAGCCCAGCTAATTTTTGTATTTTTAGTAAAGACAGGGTTTCACCATGTTGGCCAGGCTGGTCTTGAACTCTTGACCTCAGGCGATCCACCTGCTCGGCCTCACAAAGTGCTGGGATTACAGGCATGAGCCACTGCATCCGGTCCTCCTGAGCATTTTATTGAACAACCATACTGTGCTACACACTAGTTAAACATACAATATCAAGGACAGAGACACTGCATTTTAAACTAACTCACTGGCTCATCCATCAAACAAAGGGCCTGTGAAGAAAACCTGCTCAATAGATAGCCTTTGCAAATATTCTCCCTATGTGACTACATATGTGTGAAATCTCAAAAAAGAAAATTATACCTTCCTAATAACTCATGATCAACAATGTATATGTCAAATGATAATGCATTTATTTTCCTATCATATTCAATAAAATATTTATGTTTTATTTTACTTTCAGCTCTTGTATTTTACTTACAGCTCTGTATAAAGAGGCAACAAGACAAAAAAGTAAACAAAAAGACTGATGATTACACAGATGAGAAAAATGTATAACAGCACTCAAGTACTTCACCCATGCATCTCAGAGTCCCTAAAGGTAAATAAATTATACACTAAAAAGGAACACATAATCACTTCTGACCTCTACTTACAAACCTAATGATCACTGATGTCATTTCTTATTGTCAAAACTTACCTTACAAACCTAATGATCACTGATGTCATTTCTTATTGTCAAAACTTACCTTTAAAGTGAAAGATGTTGCCCAGCTTGGGCAACAAAGCAAGACCCTATCTCAAAAAAAAAAAAAAAAAAAAGAAAAAGAAAAAGAAAAAGAAAGCCTAGCAATTGAACTAATAGCCAAACAAGAAGAGAGCACCGTAAAATATAAACAGCATTTGCTGTGTAATTGTTCCATCTCACTCTCAAGGCCTTTGAACACACATACAGATTAGCTTGAATGCAGTAGATGAAGAATGTTCTCAGGCAAATGAAATAAATTATTTCTCTTTTACCTACAGTTTTTCAAATTTAACTTGTCATGAATTACCTACTTTCTGCCAAATATCTTCTTGTATTTTTATAGCATTTATAAGGTAGTTTTCATATTGCCACAAAGCATTGAGTAATCTGATGGAAATCTTTGAATCTACAATTTGTATATGTCTGTGTATAAGCATGAATTTTTCCAGGGAGCCAAAAAGGGACTCCAGTTCTAATTTTTTTAATGGATTGTCTGGGATCTGGGATATGCCAACTAAAGTGCTTCTTATCACCTTTTTTTTTTTTTTTGAAATCTTTCAACCTATTCTATAAACTCTTCCGATTAGGTGATTAGCAAGTGAATTATTGAGAAAAAAAAGGAAAAACTTTAGATCACTTTGAGACATTCATATTCAGTTAAAACGAATGGATCTTACCTTGAAACTATCATCTATTGAGTTTGGGAAGTATTACAAAGAACTAATAACTCCTGATCAACAATTCCGTAACAAATCCACAAAGTAGTTATCATTTCTAATTCACAAAAGAGGAAACTAAGGCTCAGAGAAGATAAGAGTTAGCTTTCCCAAGGACTCACACTTAGTAAGGGGCTCAGCAGAGGATTACTCAAAACTAAATTTGTCGGACTCTAAAACTTTGTTCTTTCAACTCTGCCATGTTGTTTCCAAATGACTAGGGATAAGGTAAAGAAGTCAATTGATCGCCATTAAATTCTAATTTCAGATTATAATATCTATTTTCAACAAATGTGAAAACGTTAAACAATTAGAACGTATTTTATATAATTTTATAATTATAATGAATCTGTTTCTATGACTTTGTTAGCTCAAATTAAGCCCCAAATTTAAAAAGCTTTAATTAAACTACCTAAATTTGTCAAATAGCCTACCTTACAAATATATTTTGTACATTTTTCATTGTCTACATGTTAGTTACACTCATTCTTTCTAAGGATTTTTTTCAGGGTTTATACATGTCAGAAAGCTCATTTTATTCAATATCAACAGAAGCTAAATACGTAGTTTATGTCTTTTCATTCTTTCCTCAACATGTACTAAGATAATTTCCTTCCCCAAAATAATAATTTATGCTTTTCTATCACTTGAATCTAAGCTTCCCCCTTCATTTTTTCCTCTTCACTGGTGTCTGTTTCTTGAACAACTCCATAGCTCAGTAGCTCAGTCGCTTTCCTCTCTTTACTTGCCACTCTTCCAATTCTGGCATTCTGCTCTCTAAACTTCTGAGGTCTTCAAAGCCATTTGCAACATTCTCTGTCAAGAAACCTAGAGAAGCCTTGCCCTTATATGACTCTAGGGGCCTATCTTCACTGACTGGGTGACACCTGCAAACCCAAAATCGATGTCACAGTTGCTTACAGTAACTAAGCAACTCCAATTAATAAGAATAAAATCCAAATAAATGAGTTGCTAAGTTCACCCTTGATGTGAAATCCCCAACTGTTTCTTAATATGTATTCCCAAGTATTTTTTTTTAATTTTTTATTTTTGAAAGAAAGAAAAAGAGAGGAAAGAAAGTGAGAGTGGAAGAAAAAAAGTGAGAGTGAAAGAAAGAAAAAAAAGAATGTAAGAGAGAAAGAAAGAGGAAGACAAAGAGGGAGAGAGAACAGGATTCTTGTTCTATTGCCCAGGCTAGCAGGCAGTCTAAAAATAGGTATTAAAAACCTTTTATGCCAATAATTGTGCTTAACAATGGAGACAGGAAGAAATAAGAGATGAAAATAACAAACAAGTAGCCAATCAATATTTTATTTAAACCTGTGAAATGCTATGCAATTGCTGAGGAGTGATTTACTTCCAATTATGTGGTCACTTTTAAAATAGGTATAATGTGATACTGAGAAAAATGTATGTTTTGTGGATTTGAGTTGGAGAGTTCTGTAAATATTTGTTAAGTTTACTTGTTCCAGGTCTGAGTTCAAGTCCTGGATATCCTTGTTAATTTTCTGTCTCATTGATCTGTCTAATATTGACAGTATAATGTTAAAGTCTCCCACTATTATTGTGTGAGAGTCTAAGTCTCTTTGTAAGTCATTAAGAACCTGCCTTATGTATCTGGGTGTTCCTGTATTGGGTGCGTATATATTTAGGATCGTTAGCTCTTCTTGTT
>CAUYLG010015072.1:0-12197 GCA_963573385.1 Cacajao melanocephalus | reverse complement strand
GGGTCTGAGGGGACGTCCGGCTTGTTGGTGATGAAGTTTTTCCTGTTTCTTAGTTTTCCTTTGGCGGACGCCCCTTCCCCACAGAGCTTGGTCTTCCCGGGTTCAGCTGTGCTTACTGTGAAACTCTCGGACCTCAGCGCTTCCAATTGCTGTTCTCCTTGCGCTGGTGGGAGCAGCCGAGCTGACTCAAAGGGCGCCCAGTCGCGTATACTCTGCACTAAGAAGCGCTGCGCCGCGCCGGGGCGCCGGCAAAACAGCTGTGCTGGCCAAAAGAGCCGCGCTGGCGACACGTGTGGCTCCTCCACCGGGAATCTCCTAGTCTGTGGGCAACAAAAATTCGTCTGAAAGTGCGGCGTCCACTCGCTCTCTGCGCTTTCACTGGGAGCTACAATCCTGAGCTGTTGTTAATCGGCCATCTTGGATCTCTCCCTGAAAATCTTAATACATATACAGAATTACTAATATCCTATATATTTTTAAAGCATAAGTGTAAATTCCTAGTGTTTCTGAATCTGGCCTTAGAAATTAAAAGAAGAAAGAAAGATGAAAAAGATGGGATAGAGAATGGAGACTAGTAAAAATAAAATTTAATTGTTTTTCTTTGGAATAACTTTATAGACATTATGAATCGTGAAGTCACCTTATGAATCGTGAAGTCACCAGCGAAGTATAGCTCTTCCCTCCTAATTATAGCTTGTATGAAAACAGTGAAAGTAAAATATTTTAATGATAAAATAATTTGAATACTGGTTAAGCAATTTATAAATATTAGTCATCAGGTTATGGAAGTTTGAAATATTTTAATGATCTTATTAACAAGCTGTAGTATAGTTGAAGATACCATATTTGAACATATTCCAGAACTACATTTCTCTTAGGCTTTAATTATAGCATTTAGAAATGGAATCTGGCAGACTCTTCTGTGTTGTAGTAGATAATTTATAACCGTTTTCCTCTAAAATCCAATTTAATACTAAAAACACTTCTCATGTACAATGATAATATAATGAATATATCATACATAAAACTTGTATTCTCTAGGTTGACGTTATAGCCTACCTTCTCTTTTACCACTGATGTATTTGCCGTATAAATCAGTTACTTACCTGATTTTAGTACTCAGTTATCTTTACACTCTGTCTCCACCACTGGAGTAAGCTCTTCAAGGTCTAGGGCTGTGACTTGTTTATATTTTCAACACCTAACATAGTATAGCTTCCTTTATTCTTAAAACATAAAAGAAATTGTCTTCAAAAGCAGTTTATGTTGGAAACTTTGTACTAGTAAATAGCCCATAGAGATGAAAGAATATGAAATAAAGTCTTTTGTACTTGTTTAAGCTTAATTTATTTTGGTTCTGAAGTTGTGTACTTTTTAGACTCTAGATCTCGTTAGAGCATTACAAGATCTAGAAAATGCAGCCTCAGGTGATGCAGCAGTTCATCAGAGGATAGCTTCTTTACCTGTTGAAGTCCAAGAAGTATCTCTATTAGATAAAATAACAGGTAAGAAAAGAAAATGTGATCCAGTACCTTTTTGGGAGTTGGGATGAGAGAACAGTATATGTCATTGTTTTGTTGTATAATATTTTATTATCCTGTGCTTTTCTTAGATAAAGAATCTGGAGAAAGGCTTTCCAAAATGGTAGAGGATGCATGTATGTTGCTGGCAGATTACAATGGCAGATTGGCAGCAGAAATAGATGATAGAAAGCAACTCACTCGAATGTTAGCAGATTTTCTTCGTTGTCAAAAGGAAGCCCTTGCAGAGAAAGAGCATAAATTGGAAGTGCGTAACCTTTTTCTTCTTTAGTCCTTATTTAATTTACTTTTTGTTAGGAATTTTAAAATATTTTAATCTATGTGGACATTTTGCATTTTTTAACATAGACCTTTTTAGGCAGTAGCCCAGGTAAGTTTCTCCTTGTATTAATGGGTTTTCTTTTACCTGAGCCAGATTAACCTTGCAAGTAAACTTAGACGTTTGGAATTAGCAAAATAGGTTGCATTTAAAAATTATTCTTGTGAAATTCCATGCAATTGTAATTTATTTTATCAGTTTGACCCTTGTCTATAACAGAAATAATAGGAAAATAGCAGGTGGCATAAAGTCTGGTGTTAATTGCAGTAAATTGTAGTAGGATTTTTTTAATTCCTGTTTTGAGAAGATGTAGTCTTTTAGGTATACCACTGAGTCTTTAAATTACTTCCTTAATTCCACCCACCAATTCTGATGTTTACATTTTCCCAGCCCCACTCCCCGCTCATAACCTTCGGTAGAAATTCATTGCTCCGGTAAATTAAGTAATAATACTGCCTCTGAGAAATCTGGGAGTCCAGGAGCTAATAAAAAGAAACATGCTCATATTTCCTTTGATTAGAGTAGCAACTGTTAGGGATACATGAGCCAGATTTTGTTTTATGTAAAAGAATCTTTCAGTTGATGAGTTCTTGTTTAAATTGTATTGCTTGTGGCAATTTTTTATTGTAATAATATGTAGGAGAATTTCTAATTTGAATCCCTGTATTTACAGAAAGCTCATTGTAAATTTGTACGAATGTCGTGGTACTACCCCAGTAAGTTATTTTTATTAGTATTTAGGTCTTGATTCAGCAGTCTCTAAGTGTGCCAAAAATGGTGCTTAGATTAGATGAGAGCGGCTACTTAGTTATTCCCACCTCAAATTCCCAGCTCTCAAGTTAGCGCTACCCCCTTTCAATTTACTCCTTCTTTGCTGATATAAATACCCTCAGATGATAATTGTTGGCTGGCACTATGCTTTACCTTTGAAGAGGTTGCCCACTTCTACATGGAAAGAAAAAGATGGTTTTTTAAAAAAAGATTAATTTGATAATTAACTTGCCAGTATTTCACCTTGTGTTGAAAGCTCAATCTTAAACATACTGTTACTTGTTTTATTGTCCACAGAGTGAAGGGTAAGTAATGTCATACAGTTTTTGTCTCTAATCTTTTAGTATGGTTTCTTTAACTTCTATCGAGCTTCTGTTGCAGATATTGGACATGGGCGTATCTTCTAACGATGTCATCACCATTAGCATGTTCTTCCTGCTAAAAATAAATATCAAACTCTGAAGCCTGTATTGTCTCATGTTTTTGAAAATTGAAGACTGTAACTTTATTCTGCTTTAAACTTTCTCACTTAGGGTGATGGTCATTTGTCACTGTTTACAAACATAGAATTTATATTTGAAGTGTAACTGTAGAAGATTAGATGCCACCCCCCATAACCCTGTCTTTCCCCGGTGCCTTCCAGCCCGATTTCATAGTTAATAGTCATAGATTATGAGGCTGATAATAATAATGTTCACATTTATCATGTGTCAGGTACTATTCTAGGCACTTCACGTAACTCATTTAATTTTCTATAGCAGGATGTATTGTCCACATTTTATAGATACAGAGCTGAGGCACAGTGAGATTAAGTAACTTGCCTAAGGTCACAAAGAGCTAGTGAGTTGTTTGGAACCCAGAGAATCTGCCTCCAAAGCTAGTACACTTCATCAAAAAGACATATTTGCTTCCTGTTTTTACTTAAAGAAATGTAAGGTTACAGCAAATGCTAAAGTCTTATGTCTCCAACTTTTTCTGCTCCCTTTTTCCTCAGAGGGAATCATTGTCTTGAAATAAAGCATTCTAGGAACTTTTTTTGTTGTTCTTCTGCATTACCTGGATTTTATCATGTTATAAAGAAATCACCTCGATTATGTTCAGCTGTTTTTTTAAACAAGTAAAGAAATAGTCTTTACAAGTACAGAAATAAACTTGGAAGTTATTCCACAGAACTCTGTAAATTATCACTTAGAACTAAGTTATTCCTTTGCCAGAAGATGTGGAAATGATTTGAGATATTTAGACTTTTTTGTACCAAGTAGGTGGTGTCACTTCAAAGTTGAGACTGAAAGGTGAAGATTTATATTTTCTAAATCAGCAGTGATATTATCAGATAATTCTCATCTATTATGTATCTTTGAACATTAACTGTAACTGACCAGATATTGATGTGTCATTAGTTGCTGCTTTTTTGAAAATGGAACATAAATTTAAAGTATCAGTTCAGGAATTGGCTATTTCGTATTTCTTAAGGAAGCCACTATTAAAGCAGATGTAATGAAATGAAAACATGAAGTCGTTTAAAATTTGTGTTTTAAGAAATCATTAATCATTATTTTTGAAACTTCTGACTATAGTTGGTCATTAAGCAGAAGCAGATAACTGTTGGTCTGGGTGTGGTGGTTCATGCCTGTTATCTCAGCACTTTGGGAGGCTGAGCTGAGTGAATCACTTGAGGTCAGGAGTTCAAGACTAGCCTGGCTGACATGGTGAAACTCCCATCTCTACTAAAAAAAAAAATTTTTTTTTAATTAGCTGGGTGTGGTGGTGGGTGCCTGTAGTCCCAGCTACTTGGGAGGCTGAGGCAGGAGGATCACTTCAACCTGAGAGGTGGAGTTTGCAGTGAGCCAGCATCACACCACTGCCCTCCAGACTGGGTGACAGAGCGAGACACCCCCCCCCACACACACAGCAGATAACTGCTAAAATAGAGTATTAATAAATTTAGTTTGTATTTATAATATTTCAGGGATTGCTGTAGGAATCATTTCACCATTCAGAAGTTGAAAGTATGGCATAAACCGTCTTTCAGTTAGCTTATTATCTTAGAAGACATATGAATAGGAAAATTAAAATAACATTTTGATTTTGACATTGTTTCCTAGTACATATAAAAGTTATGTTTACACTTTGCTGTTGTCTAAGCATGCATTAGGATTAAGTGTAAAAATGTACATATCTTAGTTAAAAGTAGTTCATTGCTAAAAAATACTAATTATTATCTGAGCCTTCTGTTAGTTATTCTCTTTGCTGGTGGAGGGTCTTGCCTCAATGTTGATGGCTGCTAATTAGGGTGGTGATTGCTGAAGGGTGGGGGTGGCCGTGGCAATTTATTAACACAGTGATAAAGTTTGCTGCCATCAGTTGACGTCTTTCTTGAAAGATTTCTATGTAGGATGCAGTACATTTGATAGCATTTTGCTTACACTAGAACTTCTTTCAGAATTGGAATCAATTTTCTTAAGCCCTGCTACTGCTTTGTCAAGTAAATCCTTTGTTGTCATTTTACCTCCACTGGGAGTAGATTTCATCTCAAGAAACCACTCTTTGCTTATCCATAAGAAGCAACTCCTCATCACAAGTTTTATGAGATTGGAGCAATTCAGTCACATCTTCGGGCTCCACTTAGGATTCTCCTTCTCTTGCTATTTGCAGCGGATCCACAGTTACTTCCACCACTGAAGTGTTAAACCCCTCAAAGTCAGCCATGGGAATTGGAATAAACTTCTTCCAAACTCCTGTTAATGTTAATATTTTATCTCCTCCCATGAATCATGAATGTACTTAATGTCATCTAGAATTGTGAATCATTTTCTGGAAGTTTTCAGTTTACTTTGCCCATATTCATCACAGGAATCACTATCTATGGCAGCTATATATCCTTATGACATGTATTTCTCCAGTAGACTTGAAAGTCAAAATTACTCCTTGATCTGTAAGCAGAACAGATGTTGTGTTAGTAGGCATGAACACTAGGCACATTGTACATCTTCATCAGAGCTCTTGGGTGACCAGGTGTGTTGTTGGTGAATAGTAATTTATTATTATTGTTGTTTGGAGACAGGCTCTTGTTCTGTTGCCCAGGCTGGAGCAGTCATGCAATCACAGCTCATTGTAAACTCGAACTCATAGGTGCAAGTTAACTTCCTGCTTCAGCCTCCAGGTAGCTAGGACTGCAGGTGTGTGCCACCATGCCTGGCTAATTTTTAGTGTTTTATATAGAGGAGTTCTCGCTATGTTGCCCAGGCTAGTCTTGAACTCTTAGGTCAAGCAGTCCTCACACATTGGCCTCCCAAAGTGCTGTGACTACACATGGGAACCACTACATCTGGCCAATAGTGATATTTTGAAAGGAATGTTTTTCTGAGCAGCAGATCTCAACAGTGGGCTTAAAATATTCAGTAAACTATGGTGTAAATAGATGTATTGTCATCCACACTTGTTTCATTTATAGAGCACAGGCAGAGTAAATGTAACATAGTTAATTCTTAAGGACTCTAGAATTTTCAGAATGGTAAATGAACATTGGCCTCCACTTAAAGTTATGAGCTACTTTAGCTCCTAATGAGAGTCAGCTTGTTTGTTGAAGCTTTGAAGCCAGGCATTGATTTCTCTCTAGCTATGAAAGCCCCAGATTGCGTCTTCTTCCAGTATTAGGCTCTTTTCTCTACATGGAAAATCTGTTGTTTACTGTAGCCACCATCATCAGTGACCTTAGCTAGATCCTCTGGATAACTTGCTACAGTTTTTAGATCAGTACTTGCTGCTTCATTTTGCAGTTTAGAGTTGTGGAGATGGCTTCTTTCCATAAACCCCATAAACCAACCTCTGCTAATTTCAGACTTTGCTTCTGTAGCTTCCTTACCTCTCTCAGGCTTCATGGAATTGAAGAAAGTTCAGATCTTGCTCTGGATTAGGCTTTGGTTTAAGGGAACTTGGCTGGTTTGATCTTCTATCCAGACTACTAAAACTTTCTACATATCACCACTAAGGCTGTTTAGCTTTCTTATTATTTGTGTGTACACTAGAATAGCCTCCCTCCCTGATTTTTGAGATACGATGTCATTTTTGCCCAGGCTTGAGTGCAGTGGCATAATCACAGCTCACTGCAACCTCCTGGGCTCTAGCAGTCCTTCCACCTCAGCCTCCTGAGTAGCTGGAAATACAGGCATGTGACACCATGCCTGGCTAATTTTTAAATTTTTTGTAGAGACATTGTCTCACTATGTTGCCGAGGCTGGTCTTGACCTCCTGGAGTCAAACAGTCCTCCTGCCTCGGCCTCCCAAAGTGCTAAGATTACAGGCATGAGCCACCGTGCCCAGCCTGGAGTGGCAATTTTAGTTTCCTTCAAGAACCTTGCCTTTGCATTCACAACTTGGGTTATTGGTGCAAATGACTTAACTTTTGGCCTGTCTTGGCTTTTGACATGCCTTCCTCACTAAGGTTAATCACTTAGAGCTTTTGATTTAAAGTGAGACAGCTGTGATTCTTTCACTTGAACATCTAGAGGCCATTGTAGGATTCTTAATTGGGCCAATTCCAATATTGTGTCTCAGCAAATGGGGAGAGGGAGAGAGACAGGGACAGCCAGTCATTGGAGCGGTGAAAACACAGCCAGCATGTATTGATTAAGTTTGCTATCTTAAATCACTGATCACAGATTACCATAACGCATAATAGTGAGAAAGTTTGAAATAGCATGAGAAATAACAAAATTTGACAAGTGACCACATGCTGTTGAGAAAATGGTGCCTGTAGACTGTTTGGGGCGGGCTTGCCACAAACTCAGCTTTTAAGAAAACAGTATCTTGAAAGTGCATTAAAAGGAAGCATGATAAAACGAGGTGTGCCTCTTATTTGATTTAAATGTAGAACTTGATAAGATGCCGTTCTGTGGATGTTATGAAGAAGCATGTTACTAGTTTGTTGATTTATATTTTTGAGGTCTAAATATCATTGTGTAAAATATTTTATGTTTAATTCAGTTTTTTTCAGGGATCGTGTAGTCTTTCAGTTGTTGATGATACAAGTAATCTCTTTTCATCGTAAGGAAATAGCTACGTAAGCAAAAGACAGCCCAGTTTATTGGCTCTGTATTTTTTATCCTTTTCTGTAATACATTGTATGCGTCTTACATGTCATTGTTTTTATGGTTGTATCATAATTTATTTAACTGCTCTGTACTCTGTGATTTTTTTTAATATACAGGATCTCTGTCATCCACACTGAAGTACAGTGGCACGATCATAGCTCACTATTATAACCTCACACTCCTCCTGTCTCAGCCTCCCAAGTAGCTAGTACTACAAGCGTTCACCATGCCTGGCTAATTTTTTATTTTTTGCAGAGATGAGGTTTTGCTATGTTGCCCAGACTATTTATTTTTATTGCTTTTATATTCTAAATGGAATTTCAGGGAACATCTCTTTGGTTAACTTTTTGCTTACATATATTGATACCATTAATTCTTCTGATGAATTTCTAAAGAAGAAATTACTGATTCATGTTAAAGACTTGATTCTTGTTACCAGTTTGACTTTTAGTAAGATTCTACTAGGTCATTGTCTTCTTTGATGATTTCTGAATACTATCTATAAGTCTTCTTTCCTAGGCCATTCATTTTCTCCAGAGGAAATCACCCCAAATTTGCTGGTTAGATAACATAGGACATCTGTTTTTAAAACAATGCTTTACCTCTTACCTCTATGATTTGGGTCCCTAAATGTACAAACTTGTTGGCTCAGTTTCTTATCTTCCATCTTTTGGTTCTGTGGGATAAGGGTTTTGTCAGATTCATGTAAAAAGTTTTAGTCGATCCTTATTGTCAACCTTAAGACTCATCATTATATTTCAAGTAGCCTGGTACTTCAAAGTGCTGAACTTATTCAGAATTCCTCAGGATGAGTTGCATTACTTTTGGTCATTATTCCTTGTTACAGTTGTCCCCATCTACCAACAGGTTCTTTAATTTTTTTTTCAGATGGAGTCTCTGTCACCCAGGCTGGAGTGCAGTGGCGCAGTCTTGGCTCATTGCAACCGCTGCCTCCTGGGTTCAAGCGATTCTTCTACCTCAGCCTTCTTAGTAGCTGGGATTATAGGTGTGTGCCACCACGCTTGGCTAATTTTTGTGTTTTTAGTAGAGATAGGGTTTTGCCGTGTTGGCCAGGCTCATCTTGAACTCCTGACCTCAGGTGATCCACCTACTTCAGCCTCCCAAAGTGCTGGGCTTACAGGCATGAGCCACCACACCTGACCTTCCAACAGGTTTTTGCCATCTGTGTGCTGTGGTCTACTTTCCTATGTCCTTGTGGATTTCTGCTTGTGTAAATTGCTTTATTATTTTAGTGACTTATTGGGAGGGAGCAGATAAACATGAGTTTGCTCTATCATATAAATGGAAGACTTTTTATGTCTTAAGTAGGCTAATATATGTGTTTCACAACTGCTGCCAAACCACCCCTAAGTGGTTATCATGTTACTTAGCTTGTTAACAGATGACCTTCCTGCTCTCATATCTCCTTACATCACTGCAACCATATGGATCTTTTAAGAAATCAGGTCCCATCACACCCCTCTTTAGAAATTCATCAGTGCTCTCCATTACACTTTTGGATCTTATTTTGAGCTCAGAGACACCATTTAACCTCATCTTGTATCAACTCCTTAGCATGCATTTTGTTCTTCAGGCACATCAAGCTTGTTCTAAAATTTTTTGCTTTGCTGATTGTTAACAAAGAGGAACTGCAGTGCTCTTGCTTCCTGCTATTTCCTTAGCTGATTCTTTTTCCACTCAGGTTTATATTCCTATGTCATGTCTTCAGAGAGTCCTTCACCTTTTCTTATGGTTCCACCTACCCATTCCTCTGGCCTCCTCTTCCCAGCTGTATTACATGGTCATTTTGGTTTTTGTTTTTCTTCCATACTATTTCTATTAACACTTTATATACTTAGTTTTCGTGTGCACCTGCCACAAGAATGTGAGTTTAACGAGATGAAGAGCTTTGTTTTGTTCTTCATGATTATTTTCATATCCTCAATGCTTAGAGCAGTTTCTATCTCCTGGTAGGGACTCAGGTGTTTGTAAGTGAATGAATGCCACTAGAAATATAACTTCCAAGAGGTATATATTTTAAATTGGTAACTTATTTGTAACTAAATCAGAAGAGAGTGATACTTTAATAAATAAAAATGATTGAAAGACACTTGAGGATTTTGAATACAACTATGTCCAACATAATTGGTTAAATTATTTTAGCAGAGTCCAAACTTAAAAAGTCTTAAGTGGACTGTGTGTTCAAGGCATGCAGTTTGTAGAGCTGCAGTTGAGCATTTTGAACAAAGGAGTGAATGATCATTTTGAAGTTGTAAAATTGTTTTACCAGCTTGCCTTTTTTCCCTTCTGTAGGAGAATAACACTAAAAATATGTGAGAATAACATGAATAAGGAATGAACAATAGTAATCCGTGGCATTGGATAAGTACTGAATTTGTAAAGAGTAATAGTGCCACCTAGTGGAAGAGGTGGAGCTACAAATGAAATTAGAGTCCTTAGGCCAGTGTTTTACATTAAAGTATGTAACAGAGAGGAATTTACACTCTATTGCCTTTTCTGCCTGTTCACTCATTCATGGAATGGAAATGTAATACTAATACCTGTCAAGAGAGGCGTGAGGGTTAAAAACAATGATGCATGTAGGCAGTTACATTTGCCTGAGACAAAGGAAGTCCTTAATAAACTGACAACAAAAAGCACATTTTGTTGTTACTGTATCAGTTCTTACAAGTTAGATGAGATTAAAAAGTAGTTTGGAGCCACATTGTGAGGACATTTGAATGTCAGGCCCAGAAGAGTGTGATAACAGGCCAAAGTGAAGAAAGGAGTGGTGGTATTGGCAGTGTCTGAAAATGGTTATAGTTGCTTAGCAGATTAAATTGGAGAGTAGATTCCCTACTCCCCAGTAGGGAGAACAGATGGAACTTAATTAGAAAAATGTATGTGCTGAGCAATAAAACCCTGAACTACAGTGGATGGTAGCAGCGAAGTTCGTGTGTCTGTGTGCGTGCGTGCGTGCGTGCGTGCGTGTGTATTTTGAGACAGGGTCTCACTCTGTGACCCAGGTTGAAGCACAGTTACAGAATCATGACTCACAAACCCTTGACCTTCCAGGGCTCAAGTGATCAGTCTTCAGAGTAGCTGGGACTACAGGCAAGTGCCATAATGCCCGACTAATTTTTGTGGTTTTTGTAGACAGTGTTTCACCGTGTTGCCCAGGCTGGTCTCGAACTGCTGGGCTCAGGTGATCTACCCACCTCAGTCTCCCAAATTGCTGGTATTACAGACATGAGCCACCACACCTGGCTGAAGTTTTTGTTTGTTGTTTTTTTTTAATTGCAAAAGTAGTGCGTGCTTATCTCAGTTGAAAAACCATTGTTAAGCACATGCAGATACCACCTAAAATTTATATCACCTATTAAATAACCTTTGACAAGACATGGAAGGATGGAATCAGACTATACATGCCATTTTATATAGTCTTTTTGCACATTTACTATAAACATTTTCATGTGATTATAAATCTAAATTATAAAGCTAATAGATTATAAATTTCTATTAGCTAATAATAGCTAAATTATATTCTACAGAAGTAATATTTGTTTAACCAGCTAACAGCATTTATATTTCTTCCAGTTCCTTGCTATTGGAAAACATTGCTGTAAACCACCTTTTGGCATTTATGTTACTTCCAGTTTCTTGATACTGAAAACATTGCTCTGAATCACACTTCAGCTAAGTTTGGCTTATCTGTGATAGTCTTCTCATAAATTCCTAGAAGTAAAAGAAAAAGCAATAAGGAGATATGGTTTACAAGCTTGAGTTAGTTACAGGTTTTTTGTTTTGTTTTGAGATGGAGTGTTGCTCTGTTGCCAGGCTGGAGTGCAGTGGCATGATCTTGGTTCACTGCAGCCTCTGCCTCCCAGGTTCAAGTGATTCCCCTGCCTTAGCCTCTTGAGTAACTGGGACTACAAGCGCGCACCACCACGCCTGGCTCAATTTTTTTTTATTATTATTTTTATTTTAGTGGAGACGGGGTTTCACTGTGTTGGCTGGTGATTACTGTTGGATGGTCTCTCTCTCTTGACCTGGTGATCCGCCTGCCTGGCCTCCCAAAGTGCCAGAATTATAGGTGTGAGCCACCACACCTGGCCAGTGAACAGTTTAAGAAAACAAAATGATATTCTTTGTAATGGCATGAGGTTGTGGAAATGGGAACTCTTACATATTGTTGATGTAATTTCATTTGGTTGAATCTGTGGAGGACAGTTTGGTAATAAGTATCAGAAGCTTTTATTTTACATAATTTTCTCTTTGCCTTTTATCAGATTACTTAGATTTGTGTAGTGATCTAAAAGGCTAATTAGCAGACCAAATTCTGGGTGCAATCAAAGGGAAGGTATACTTTTCTTTCTTTTTATTGTATTCTCTGTTTGTGACTGGCTTATCCCTTAGCATAATGCCCTATAGGTTCATCCAGTTTGTAGTATGTGTCAAAATTTCCTTCCTTTT
>CAUYLG010015069.1:0-64136 GCA_963573385.1 Cacajao melanocephalus | reverse complement strand
TTACCTTCCCCAGCCCACCTGTCCATAGCCCTGCTGGACTACCAATGGCAGCTTGCCAAGTCCAGGTCCAGTCTCTCTATGACCAATGCAGTTGCCCATGCTTTGTTTCCCCACTGACCAATCTACTGCCCTCACCCCCTATAAAACCCCACGCCCAGAATGGCCGGGCGTGACTTCTCTGGCCTCTCTCTCTCTCTCTCCCCCTCCCCCGGGGCCACAGAACCTCGCCCGGGAGCTAAATAAACTGGAATTTAATTTGTCTCGTGCTGGCCTCAGTTTCCTCATTTTAAACTCGGCAATATCCTTACAAGAATAACCTTACATGGATAAAAGCTGAAATCATGCTAACTGAAAGCCAGACACAAAAGGTCACATACTATATGACTCCATTTATATGAACTGTCCAGGATAGGCAAAGTAGATTAGTGTGGTCTAGGGCTTGGGGGGGGGGGAGTGAAGATTGGGGGATGACTGCTAAGGGGTATGGGGTTTTTTGTGGGGAGGTGATGAAAATATTCTAAAAGTGATTGTGGTGATGGTTGCACAACTCTGAATATACTAAGAGCCATGTAATTGTAAGCTTTAAATGGGTGAATTGTAATCTCATCACTTTGGGAGGCTGAAGCAGGTGGATCACCTGAGGTCAGGAGTTCAAGACTAGCCTGGCCAACATGGTGAAACTCCGTCTCTACTAAAAATAAAAAACTTAGCCAGGCGTGGTGGTGCATGCCTGTAATCCTAGCTACTCAGGAGGCTGAGGCAGGAGAATCGCTTGAATTTGGGAGGTGGAGTTGCAGTAAGCTGAGATTGCACCATTGCACTCTAGCCTGGGCAACGGAGCAAGACTCTTTCTCAAAAAAAAAAAAAAAAAAAAAAATGGTACTTTTCTCATACTGTCATTGTGAGGGTTAAGTTAAATGTACTATTATCTGTCAAGTGTTTGTTACCTAAACTACATAAGTAAGTGAATACTCATTAAACCTTGACCACGTGCTGGGTACTCTGCTAAGTTGCAAACATTACAAACAGTACCTTATTTCAACCTCATAGCCTAGGGAAAGAAGTGATATATTTTTCCCACTTTACAGATGAAAAAACTGAGGCTTACAGAGGGTAAGTAACTCACCCAAGGTGACAGGGTTAGTAAGCAGCAGAACCAGGGAAAGCCACCAATGCCCTAGCCACCACATATACAACAATGTTCCCCAAATCCAGAGACCTCTTAACATGAAGTCAGAACCACTTGGCAAAAACAGACAAACATGACATTCTCCTTAACATCAAATGAGTGTGCCCCTAAGCCCCAACAGGCCCTCCAAGGGAATTCTTTCTCCCAAGGCAACTAGCTAGGGGGAAAGAAGAGGAGCTCCCTCCCCACTGTCCCCAGGTCCCAGAACCCCACCCTCATCCTTCTGCTCTTAGAGTCTGATTTTTACCAGGACCCCAGCTGGAAAAGCTCCTTGTCAAGTTATCCTATTTGTCCTTACCCCTCAGCAGGGGTAAGGACAAATGGGATGGGGCCTTCGGTCCCTACAATAGCCGGATTGTTTCTCAGCATCTCAACTTTTTTTTTTTTTTCAATTTTTAAAACTTGGTGGCCAGGTGTGGTGGCTCACACCCATAATCCCAGCACTTTGGGAGGTGGGTGTATCACCCGAGGTCAGGAATTTGAGACCAG
Organism: Cacajao melanocephalus; assembly: GCA_963573385.1. NCBI lineage: Eukaryota > Metazoa > Chordata > Mammalia > Primates > Pitheciidae > Cacajao > Cacajao melanocephalus. The sequence goes on along the minus strand of CAUYLG010015069.1, from coordinate 62,458 downwards.
CCTGGCCAACCTGGCGAAACCCCATCCCTACTAAAAATACAAAAATTAGCCAAGTGTGGTGGCAGGCACCTATAGTCCCAGATACTTGGGAGGCTGAGGCAGGAGAATTGCTTAAACCTGGGAGGCAGAGGGTGTGGTGAGCCAAGCTCGCCACATTGCACTCAAGCCTGAGAGACAAGAGTGAAATACAGTCTCAAAAAAAAAAAAAATTTGACACATAATAATTGTACATATTTTTAGAGTACATAGTGATGTTTTGATACACACAATGTCTAGTGATCGGACCAGGGTAATTAGCATACTTATCATCTCAAATGTTTCTCATTTATTTGTGTTAAGAACATTCAATACCCTCCTTCTAGCTATTTGAAACTATATAATATTGTTAACTATCATTTTTTAGTGCTATAGAACACTAGAACACATTCCTCATGTCTAGCTGTGATTTTGTATCCTTTAACAACTCTCTCCCTAACTCTCCCTTCCCAGCCTTTAGCATCCCCTGTTCTACTTTTTACTCCTATGAGATCAACTTTTTGTAGCTTCTACATATGAGTGAGAATATGCAGTGTTTAACTTGTGGGAAAAATCCCTTCCAATTCATACTCTTAAAATGTTTTTAAAAAGTAAACACGATCCTGTCACTTAACAGTTAAGGCTTTCCAGAGGCCTTCCATTGCATTTATTTTTAAATTTTAATATACATATGCATTTTTTTGAGACAGAGTCTCACTCTGTTGCCCAGACTAGAGAGTGCAGTGGTGCGATCTCAGCTCACCGCAACATCTGCCTCCCAGGTTCAAGTGATTTTCCTGCCTCAGCCTCCCAAGTAGTGGAATTACAGGTGCATACCACTACACCTGGCTCATTTTTATATTTTTAGTAGAGATGAGGTTTTGCCATGTTGGCCAGGCTGGTCTCAAACTCCTAACCTCAGGTCATTTGCCCACCTCGGCCTCCCAATGTGCTGGGATTACAGGTGTGAGCCCCCACTCATGGCCTTCCCATTGCATTTAGAACAAACTGCACACTCTTGCCCAGGCCTAACCACCACTCACGCCCAGCCCTCCAGCCTCCTCCAGCTCCTGGCGTCTTCTCCAAGGCTCTCTCTGCTGCAGCACCCGCCCTTCTTTGTCTCCTCATGCCCAGCACACTGTGACCCATGCCAGGAATGCCATCCTCTCCCTGCATGGCTAGCTCCTGGGTTTGCAGACCCCAGTTTAACTGTCACTCTCTTATGTGACTGAGTCATTCTAGTGAGGTCCCCTCATTTATTATCCACCGTGGCCCCATTTTATCCCCTTCATGGAATTTACAATTGGCAATGATACATTTGTTTGGTCATTGAATTTCTGCCTTCCTTACTGTCTGCAGCACACACACTAGGCTATAAGATCCATGGAAACAGAAGCAGTGTTTCTCTTGTTCATCACCAGGCCTGCCTGATGGATGCTTAACATACATTTCAGGGCTTCTTGGCCTTGATCTTCACAGTAAGACCTGCTGACATTTTGGGCGGGATGATTCTTTGTGGTGGGGTCTGTCCTATGCACCATAGGATGTCTAGCACTATCCCTGGCCCCTAGCCATTTAGGGGCACCCTCCCGGTTGTGACCACCAAAACTGTCTCGACATTGCCAGCTGTTTCTGCGGGGAGGGGTGTAAGAAAGAGAGGAGGTGTCAAAACCTTCCCTAGTTACATTGATGGAGTTTTTGAAAGATCAACTTTAAAAAGGAAAAAAAAAAAAATTCATCCAAAAGTACCATACAATTTGAGAATGGGGTCTATGGATACTAAAAAGGGCTGCTGCCTGCCATGTGTAGTAGTGGGAGTGGGGAGAGAGTTACAAAACTAGGTTTGCAGGACCCCAACAATTCTGCCAGCATCAGTTGGTATAGACAGCTGGGTGGCTGGTATGAGGAGCACATGGTGAGGTTCCTTTTTCTTAGGATGTCATTTGGATCTTTATATATAGGTGAAGGTTATTTAGCTCAGTGCCCGTTTCTCACTGTGGTCATGGTACATTAAAAACAGCTGATGCTTTGCAATCACGATTAGTAATCTCGGCTCACATATGTTGAGCACATACACCATCTAGTTTAAAAGCAGGACCTGAAGTGGGCGTCACCACCTTCTCCACATGCAGTAGGAACTAAAGCACAGACAGGGTAGGCATCTTGCCATAGTCACACACTATAGAGCACAGGTGCAGTGATACAAACCAATTCTGTTTAACGCTAACTGTCCTGCATTAACTACTAATGTACGTGAATTTCCTAGTGAGTCATAATACTAACTACACAACTAAAATGACGAATTTCATCTTTCTTCCCTACAGTGGATTCAGTGTTAAACACACAAGAAGGGGTTCTGGGGCACAGGCTCAGATCCTTCTGGCTGGGGTCCTGAGGAAGATGGAGATCGCAAGGTATTGTTTTACTTATTTATTTGAGATGGAGTCTCACTCTGTTGCCCAGGCTGGAGTGCAATGGCATGATCTTGGCTCACTGCAACCTCTGCCTCCTGGGTTTATGTGATTCTCCCACTTCAGCCTCCCGAGTAGCTGGGACTACAGGTGCCCTCCACCATGCCCAACTAACTTTTTGTATTTTTAGTAGAGACAGAGTTTCACCATGTTGGCCAGGCTGGTCTCGAACACCCGACCTCAGGTGATCCACCCACCTCAGCCTCCCAAGGTTCTGGGATTACAGGCATGAGCTGCTGTGCTTGGCCAGGTATTGTTTTTAAAAAGGAAAACATGCCCTGGCTCTTCTGCTAGACTCAAAATTAAAGAAGCAAAGATGGCTGATCACACTGGAAAGGTCTTTGGAAATCACCTACAGCTGAAGTTCTGAAATTCGATTCTGCGGAGCCCACATATCCAGGTGGGCTGGGGGCAGCAGGAAGTGGGCCGTTAAGGAAGGGGTTTGCATGCCAGGGTTCAGAGAGAAGATTCTATTTCAAGAAATGGTTCCACTGCTAAAACAACATTTGAAAACCTCTGACAACGTCCAATGTCCTTCTTTTATAGATGAGGAAACGAGGACCAGAGAGGACAAGCGATTTGCTCTAAGGGACACAGACTCCCCTCTCCCCTCGCGGGGAGGAAAGCAAGAGCTCTGTGGGGAGACGGAGCTGTGTTTGTATCCTGGTTGTGCTACTTAATTTCTCTAAGCCTCTGTTTAGTAATTTGAGAAATGAAAGTAACCATATCTTCCTCATCAAGTTTTATAAACAATTAAATGAGTGAATGAATGGGACATGCTAAGAAGACTGGAAGTAGTCAAGTGCTGGCTGCTAGGGCTACTTGGAGGTGACACAGTGGTCAGAACAGAGGCTTGGGAGCTACTAGATGGCTGGATCTACACTCCATGCCAGCACTTCCACCTCCAGCTGTGTGACTACAGGCAGATCAGTTCAGTTCCTTGAGTCCTAACTTCTCTTCTGTTTAATTAGCATAATAATTCCTCAAGTACAGGTGTCCTGGGAGGCCTAGCTCATACGAGACAGGCAAAGTACTCAGCACATTGCCCAGGACATTCTAGATATATAAATATATATATATATATATTTTTTTTTTTTTTTTGAGACAGAGTCTCGCTCTGACACCCAAGCTGGAGTGCAGTGGCATGATCTCAGCTCACTGCAACCTCTGCCTCCTGGGTTCAAGCGATTCTCCTGCCTGAACCTCCCGAGTACCTGGGATTACACGTGTGTGCCACCACGCCCAGCTCATTTTTGTATTTTTAGTAGAGACGAGGATTCACCATGTTAGTCAGGATGGTCTCAATCTCCTAACCTCGTGATCCGCCCCCTTCGGCCTCCCAAAGTGCTGGGATTACAGGTGTGAGCCACCATGCCCGGCCCATGTTTTTGAGAGAACAGAGTCTTGCTATATTGTCCAGGCAGGTCTCAAACTCCTGGGGTCAAGCTATCTTCCAGTCTCCGCCCCCCTAAAAGCTGGGACTACAGGCGTGAACCACCACACCTGGCCTAGATGTTCAGTAAACACTTGCTATTATCATCACATTTTAACTCCTGTGAGACCTCATTAGGGGAACAGCTGCTGGGATGTCTCTGCCAGTGACCAAGGAGTACCCACCAGAAACTTCAACTCCTTCAGGGTATGCAATGCCGAGAAATCTTGGAGGAGGCACCTGCCCCAGCAAAAAGCAGGCTGGGTGATGAGTGGAGAGTGACTTAGAAGCCCTCACCTCACAGCTCCCACAGAAAGAATGTGTTGCATGATTGCACCTTTTATCTTGATTTTTTTTAAGAGTGGGGAAAAAAAATAAAGGCTAGAACTTCAAGGTCAGGTTCACTTCCCTGCAGGCTTCTCCTAGGCTGCAGTGAAATTTCAAGAATTCAGCCTCTGGGCCTAGTTTACATTCCCACCCTCTCTGTATCCAGGATACCAGAGGGACCTGTGGCATTCCATCCCTCCAATCAGCTTCTTGCCTAGGCTCCCGGGCACTCAGTCACATCCTCAGCTGCCTCCCTGCTGAAAGCTGGGCCTAACCCTTGTTCTTGGGAGAAGCATTGTTGCTTAACAGGAGACTCATCGATTCATTCAGTTGCCCAAAATACAGGTTCAGAACTCACTGGAGCCAGGCACTGGGGATAAAGTTTTGTGGTAAACAGCCAGAGCCGCCTGTCCTTAGGGAGCTTGCAGTGCAGTGGAGAAGGCAGACAGAAATTTGAGCAATTCTACAAAGCAGCAACACACAGGGGCATGAGACTATAAATGGGGGCGGAGCAGGAAGAGTCTGATCTTACTCCTCACGGTTAGGGAAAGCTTCCCAAGTGAGTGTGATGAAACTCACGGCTGAAGAATGAGTAGGTGTAAGTAGGTGAAGAGAGCAGGCTATAACATAGCTCCTGTTAGAGGAGGCAGCATTTGCCAGGCTGTATAATGTACAAGGTTGCAATGTCTCTCAGGACCTGTTGCCCAAGTGCAGTGGGAGATAAACAGGATGGGGCTGGAGAGGCAAAATCAGGGTCAGTCCTACGTTGTTGAGTGTCCTGTGAGCCATGTTAGGGAGAGAAGACTTTTTTCTTTTTTTTTTTGAGACGGAGTCTCACTCTGTAGCCCAGGCTGGAGTGCAGTGGTGTGATCTTGGCTGACTACAACCTCTACCTCCCGGGTTCAAGCAATTCTCCTGCCTCAGCCTCCCAAGTAGCTGGCACTACAGGCATGTGCCACCACGCCCAGCTAATTTTTTGTAATTTTAGTAGAGACGGGGTTTCACTGTGTTGGCGAGGATGGTCTTGATCTCCTCACCTTGTGATCTGCCTGCCTTGGCCTCCCAAAGTGCTGGGATTGCAGGTGTGAGCCACCAAGCCTGGCCCCTTTTTTCTTTTTTTGAGACAGAGTCTTGCTCTGCCACCTAGCCTGGTGTGCAGGGCTACCATCATAGCTCACTGCAAGCTTGAACTCCTGGGCTTCAGTGGTCCTCCCTCCTCAGCCTCACCAGCAACTGGGACCACACGTGTGTACACCTGGCTAAGTTTTTTTCTCTTTTTTCTTTTTTTTTAGTAGAGATGAGGTCTTGCTATGTTGCCCAGGCTGGTCTCCACCTCCTGGGCTCAAGGGATCCTCCTGTCTTGGTCTCATAAAGTGTTGTGATTATAGGCACGAGCCCCCTTGCCAGGTCAGGGAGAGAAGACTTTAAGAGCCATGACAGAGCATTAAAGTGTTTTATACAATGGGATGGCAAGATCAGGCCATAAGTTCTATAAGAATCTTGTAGTAAGTTCATCTTGAAGGAGTGGAAGAGGGCTCATAAGGGATAGCAATTTCTAAGTCCCCAGCATAACAAACCTGGGCCGATAAATGGGATAACTGTGCAGGTAAAGCCTGGGCGGGGAGTGTGCTCTTTTCAAATGTCCCTCTTCTACATGCTTTTCTCCAGGACAGACCCACAGCCACACCAGTACAGAGCTCAGTGTTTCTGGACTGATAGCACTTCAGAGCAGCCTCTCTGGGTTGCAAAGATCACAGAGGTGCTGCCCATCATTACGAACCTCTAAACCTACACCTGGCCTCACAATGAGATCTTGTCTGAGAGAAGAAGTCGCATTCTCCACAAAGGGCTCACAACAAGGGTGCATTCTCAGGCATGAAGGCATGAAGAGATGGTCAAGGATTATCTGGATGCACGTTTTTCCATGCATCTCAAAGGTGCAAAATAGGCACCCTCCACTCCCAGCTCCCAAAAGGAAAAGGTCTGTAGATGCATGCTTGACATTATACACAGGGGAGGTACTCAAAAAATATTTGAGGAAGGAGGGGAGAAAGAGAAAGAGGAGGGCAAGGAGATAGTCCATTGGTTAGTGAATTAGTACTTTTTTGAAACCCCTGTGAGCTTCACAGAGTCCTTGGTCCCCTAGAGATGACAGTTGGCTTTCAGCCTGGTTAGACAACCAAACCTGGCTGCCTGGCACCTGGGGTGCCATCCCCAGAGATGCTGAAGTCAGGAGGTCTGAGGTGGGGCTTGAGACTTGAAAGGTTCCCCCACCCTTTTTTATAAAGGTAAAAAATGGCCAGGCACATTGGCTCATGCCTGTAATCCGAGCACTTTGGGAAGCCAAGAAGGGTAGATTGCTTGAGCCAAAGAGTTTGAGACCAGCATGGCCAACATGGTGAAAGCCTGTCTCTACAAAAAATACAAAAATTAACCTGGTATTGTGGCACACGCCTGCAATCCCAGGTACTTGGGGGGCTGAGACAAGAGGATCGCTTGAGCCTGGGAAGTAGAAATTGCAGTGGGCTGAGATTGTGCCACTGTACTCCAGCCTGGGCGACAGAGTGAGTCCCTACCTCAAAAAAAGAGAAAAAAACAAAAATATACAAAAGTAACCCACAAATACAAGTAACAAGAAACTTTTCTCTCCTCACCTACCATGCAAACCCTAAATTACAGGGAAGTTAATATTTCCTGTGTGCCCTTCCGGAAATGTTTTCACAGACATATCAGCATGTACACGAACCTAGCACACATAACGTGCACACATAAAGGCATATACATGCTGATCAAATACGCACACACTCTACTTCATCACTAAGGAAGCATCACTTATAAGCAGGATTATTCTAGATGCAATCAGAAAAGGAAAACACTGCCAGTAAGTTATGACCCAAAGCTTTACCTTAGATTATTTATAGGTACTGAAAAAGCTCAGACTTTTTTAGATAAGGACTTTATTATATGACTCTCTTTTCCACATACGAAAAGGAAGACAAGTGAAATGAATGAGCTAAGGTATAAGATGGAGCCCCTTCTCAGCTCTGAGTCATCGGCACCAGTGCGTTTCTCACTCACAGTATTATTCTTTTGTGCCACTGAATGTTAAGGCATTTTTTTTTGGACAGAATCTCACTGTCACTCAGGCTGGAGTGCAGTGGCACGATCTTGGCTCTCTGAAACCTCGACCTCCTGGGTTCAAATGATTCTCCTGCCTTAGCCTTCTGAGTAAGTGGGATTATAGGCACGTACCATCACATCCGGCTAATTTTTGTATGTTTAGTAGAGATGGGTTTCACTATGTTGGCCAGGCTGGTCTCAAACTTCTGGCCTCAAGTGATCCACCTGCCTCCCAAAGTGCTGGGATTACAGGCATGAGCCGCCATGCCCGGCAGCATTTCTTAAAAGAGAATTCTGATGATGTTTCTGTGATTTTCTTCCAAGCCACTGACAATTACTTTGAATTTTGTTTTCGTACTTTCTTGACTTCACTAGAAAATGCCAAAGGAAGTTTTTCAGTAAGAACAAAGATCTGTTTGCAAATGGTTTTTCCATTTTTTTTTAAATACAAGAGGGGCCACCGCTATCCCATTATCTTAACAGGAACTACATCATTTGTGCATGTGTAAGCAATGACAGCTAATGGCCAACAGCGTTGATAAGAGTACCCCACATTTGAAGATGTTAACATGCAAAACAAACATCTTCATCTTAAAACTGATCAGTTACTCTGTAGGACATATACAATCTCCCTCAACTCACTTGCAGTTGTCTTGGGGTTGCCAACTCAAATCCCAGCTTGACCCAGGCAGGTAACTGAGTCAAGTAGGAAGGGTGGACTGCAGTGAACACAAGCTTTCAAAGGGTGGTCCTGGAGCAGCAGCTATTTCAATAAATACTGTGTGGGTCAAACATTTCTATGAAATAGATCATTCCTTGGAGCCCCCCTCTGTAAAACTCTAGTTGATGGGAGTGTATACTTTTAACCCCATTTTTTAAAACATATAAGCTACTGTTCTCAATCTTGTAGAATGCTCCATCATGTATCTTGGACTCCTTTCCCTATGAGACCTGTAGCTCTACCTTAGACTTGTCAAGGTCCACAAGGCACTTCATTACACGGATGCCCTAAAACGTAACCACACAGCCCCCAGGGAGAGAGATTCAGGCTGTTTGCTGGCCTTACTGCTCTTATACACCAGGCTGAAGTGAGGAAGTGGAGGGCTGCAGTTCTGAAGCATGATCCCCTGGAGGGTAGGGAAGGGGTGGGCATTCTGACATCCCCAGACTGGAGAATGGCTGTGTTATTCACCCAGCTCGCATCTTGGCAGCTCAGCCTTAAGAGTTGGAGGCTTCTAGGAAGGTCATGGGAAGGACCGGTTGTAGAAGATTCTGAATACACCAGCTTTTCTTTTTTTTTTGAGATGGAATTTCACTCTTTTTGCCCACGCTGGAGTGCAATGGCACGGTCTCAGCTCACCACAACCTGCGCCTCCCAGATTCAAGTGATTCTCCTGCCTCAGTCTCTCGAGTAGTGGGATTACAGGCATGTGCCACCATGTCTGGCTAATTCTGTATTTTTAGTAGGGACAGGGTTTATCCACATTAGTCAGGCTGGTCTCAAACTCCCAGCCTCAGGTGATCCTCCCGCCTCGGCCTCCCAAAGTGCTGGGATTACAGGTGTGAGCCACTGCGTACTGCCTGAATGCACCAGCTCTTCTTATAGTCAGAAGATGCTGCAGCTTTAGGGGAGAGGAGCGGCCAACTCTTCACCCACCTCTGGCTTCCTCAGTTGCAGAGCCCTGTAGCCCCCAAGTCTGACTGCTGCCTGCCAACAGTCCCAGACACCCTCACTGCATCCTTCTCTCTGCTCCATGTCCCTTTTCCCCCTCAGCCCCAACCCCTTCCAGACGAACAGAGGAAAGAGAAGAGCAAAAGGGGCCTCTGAATGAGTGCATGCGGGATGGAGGGAGGTCTTATCTGTACTGCTCCAGGATCACCTCCCACTACCTCTTCCCCTTCTAGCACATTCCATGCATATATGGTAGGTGCATAGGAGTAGGAGTAACAATAGCAACTTCAAGAACAACTGACTGCCAAACACTGTGTTGAGCAAACACCAGCCAATTAATTCTCATAATTCTGAAGGTGCCTATTGTTAGCTCCATTTTATTGATAAGAAGAAAACTGAGTCTCAGAAAATGTGAATGCCTTTGCCTAAGTTACACAACTCATGAGTAGCCTCCCTCCACAGAACATCCCAGTTTTTCAAGGATTTCTTCCAAGGAGATGTTGCTCAGGCAGCATATTGAAACTCAGAAGTTTCTTTCCTAGACAGTGGGGGTCCCAAGCCAATCGCCGAGACCCTCCTGTCCAATGCATTGTTGCATTCCTGGTGAGTGAGGGTGGCAGGGGAATGGGAACATTTGTTTTAGTAATCTTTTTTAGAATTTACATTTTTAGCCGGGCGTGGTGGCTCACGCCTGTAATCCTAGCACTTTGGGAGGCCGAGGTGGGTGGATCACCTGAGGTCAGGAGTTCAAGACCAGCCTGGCCATCATCGTGAAACCCCATCTTTAAAAAAAAAAGAAAAAAAAAGAAGTTACATTATAACCAAAGCCAGTTGCCTTTTTTTTTTTTTTTGAGACAGGGTCCTGCTCTGTCACCTAGGCTGGAGTGCAGTGGCACAATCTTGGCTCACTGCAGCCTCCGCCTCTGGGTTCAAGTGATTCTCCTGCCTCAGCCTCCCAAGTAGCTGGGATTACAGAAGCCACTGTGCCTGGCAAATTTTTGTATTTTTAGTAGAGACAGTTTCACCATGTTGGCCACGCTGGTCTCTAACTCCTGACCTCAGGTGATCTGCTGCCGTGGCCTCCCAAAGTGCTAGGATTACAGATGTGAGCCACCACGCCCACCTGGCCAAAAGCCACAGTTTTTAAGTAATATTGCTTTCTATCATTTCACTTTCCCTTTTATCTTCATATCCTTTAAATTACTGTTTTGCTCATTCTCTCCCTTTTTATGCAATGACCACCCTGGCAGGGTTCCGAAGAAGCAAGGTGGGTTTTGCTAAACTCTCTCTCTTTCCAGTAGGTCCAGGAATTTGCAGAACCTGGCAAAAAGGTTATAACTCCAGTTTCATTAGCATGGCTTGTTAATTATAAACACTGCCCTCCCTCCCAAACGTCTAAAACAGCAGATTAAGTTTTAACTTTTGCTGGCAGGACACCTGCTTCGGACATTCCTTCTCCCCTCACCTCCTAGGATTTACAACACAAAAGTAAACATTTACACTGGTTAAGATTTACCGAAAGGAAGTGTGGCCTGGAATGCTTCCTTTGAAGTCCTGCCTCATGAGAAGGGAGCCCTTTTAAATAAATAAAATAAGAAAATAAGCTCAGGTTGGAAGGGAAAACCTCAAAGCCTTCTAGATGATGTCCCACTTGGGCTCAGCAAAACCAGGTTTTCTGTTTTTCCCTTGGGCCTTAAGGGCAACATTTGTTAAATCCTAAGAATAACACAAAACTATAGGTCTCTGCTCAAGGTAAATTGGGTTATCAGGCAGCAGTGCAATCAAGTGGTCACCTGGAAGCTCTTGGCTAGGACTTTCTTCCTGACCAAGATATCACCAAGGGGGAAGGAAGAAACCAAGTACCCTACAGCGGGGGAGCTAAGGGGCAAGACCAACTTAACAGGATGGAAAAAGCAACGACGTCCACCTGTTTGTGCCAGATTGTCTCAATGAGGCTTTTCTGCTTTATTGCGGGTGGATGAGGGGTGGAGCCCAGACAGCCCCAGGATGCGTGCCAGCTGTGCTGACTGAGGGGATTGACAGATACTTTTGCAAACAGGGGCACCAGACACTGAGGTCATGCAAGTACTTTCAGGGAAAGGGAAGTGTAAAAACTCCCCTCACCGCGCCCCCAGATTGCAGGTCAATGAAACGCTCCAATAAGGAAAGGAGGAATGACTGCAGTTGCATGGCATTCCTATCCAATCATACTCTTCACTCTCTAGAGATAGTGCCTCCACCACTACATACCTCTATTGGTCAAGATCAACCAATAATCTTGACCATGGGGGGCAATTCTCAAGTGCTTGTTGTTCACCAGCAAGTGAAGAAAGGGAGCGCCAGGAAACAGCATCCTTCATAACCCACTCTGTCCTAGCCCCAGCTGACTGCCTAACTTGCTTAGCTCGCCTGTCTCTATGACGGCCCAGAGAGGCAGATATTATGCACACTTTGTGGGTGAGATCGCTGAGGCTAGCTAATGCTCCCAAGGCTGCGACTTATGCCAAAGCCATCCAAGTGGCAGATGTGTTAGAAGCAGCACTGAACTTGGACTCCTAACTTGTGAAAGGCTCAGCTTTCTGTTAGCTGGGAGACCTTGAGCAAGTTACTCAACTCTGCCGGTATTTCTGGTCCCACTCTGTTTTGAGCAGCAGCGTATCAATGGGTTGCACATTTGAGGGAGAAGTCCACATCCACCCACTTGCTCTAATTTCCTGACCCACCTAGCGGAGTGTTCAGAATTTATCAGCATGAATGCAACAAATTTTGGCAAGGCTTTCCTCCTCACTCCTGGGTTCCCTATAAAGTGGGGAGCAAACTCCTGCCAACATGAGCTTATATTCTCATTGGATATCCTTCCAGATTGGAGAAAGCAGCCAACTTAATGCTATACCGCACTCAGGCTTTTGTTAAAGTAATATCTACAAGCACTGGCCTTTCATCATTCTTCAAACAAACTAAGCCGCAGTGAGGTCTCACCTCTACTTGCAGAGACAAAGCAGATCCAGAACCCCTGGGCATTTATTCTTGCTATCTTCAGCTTCGTAGTGTCTCATAAAGCCACAATCTCACTCAGAGGAACACCCTGGTTCTGGTTCTAAATTTGATCCAATGACCAGAATTGCAAACCCATTTCTCTGAACTGAGGAAGCTCAATTTCCCAACTTGCCAACTGGGGATGAAACAATTTGCCTTACAAGATTTAAATGAAGAGCTAAGGAGACCTGAAAAGGTAAGATTCTTTCCATCATGAACATTCCTGCTCTTATCATGTCCTGGGTCCTAGAGCACACTATCCAAGTGAGTCAATATCAGACATACATGTCAGAAACAAATACAAAATACAGACCACAGGGTGAGCAAACAAACCATGAGGTAAATGCAGGAATGAAGGAAAGGAGAGGGGTAGAAGACTGGGAAGACCAGTAGGGGCCCTGAGTCATGCTAAGATATTTTGGGGTTTTCTGTGAGCACTGGAGAACCATGAGCAATTCTGAGAAGGAGAACAATTTGCTCTGGGAAGTCTTGTGGAAGAAAATTCCAAAAGTAATTGCAACAAGAGATTGCTGGAAAATGATCTTGGAGTCTGGCCACTGTTTGCTAACTATCGCAATAACCAAAGCAAGAAATGACACCTTCACTCAGATACCGGCCTGCATATGGTCAGTGCATAGAAGGGTGGGAATGAGTCAGGAGACCTCAACCACTAAAGGCTCTCAGCAGCTCTGTCCCTTCAAAAAGGCAGATTTGCAAGAATAAACTTTCCCAGATGCTTATTTTTGTTCTAGGTTTCTACGAATGTGAAATAGGACTATCAGGTTGGTGTCCTGAGCCACTGATTCCTATCCCCATATTCACCTTATTACCTTAAAACAAAACAAAAAATCATTGCTGTCCACTCACATTCATAGCAGCATTATTCACAAATAGCCAAAAGATGAAAGTAACTCAAGTGTCCATCGACAGATGAACAGAGAAACAAAATGTGATATCAACATACAATGGAATATGATTCACCCTTAAAAAGGAAGGAAATTTTGACATAGGCTACAACATGGATGAGCCTTATGTATTATTTCACATAATGCTCAGTGAAACAACCTATCGCAAAGGACAAATACTATGGGATTTCATTTATATGAGGTATCTAGAGTAGTCAAATTCATAGAGCCAGAGGTAGAACAGTAGTTTCCAGGGGCTGGGGGCAGGGAGGAGTTGGGGGTTGTTTAGTGGGTGCAGTTCCTGTTCAGGATGTTGAAAAGAGTTCTGTAGATGGGTGGTGGTGATGGTTGCACAATAACAATATACTTAATTCACTAAACTCTACCGTTGAAAATGGTTACGATGATTAATTTTATGTTATGTATATTTTACCACAATTTTTTTAAAAGGAAAATAAATCATTCCTCACACGGATTGTCAGTGCGAATGAGACTGCCTGTAAATGATGGAAATTTTTGCCACCAGACAAAGCCTATCCAGGAAATTTCTCCTCTTCTTCCTTTTATTATTGCTTAAAAATTCCCCTCCCTGCAGGGTGCAGTGGCTACCTGTAATCCCATCACTTTGGGAGGCAGAGGCCGGTGGATCACGAGCTCAGGAGTTCAAGACCAGCCTGACCAAGATGGTGAAACCCCATCTCTACTAAAAATACAAAAATTAGCTGGGCACAGTGGCTGGTACCTGTAATCCCAACTACTCAGGAGGCTGAGGCAGGAGAATCGCTTGAACCCAAGCAGCAAAGCTTGCAGTGAGCTGAGATCGTGCCACTGCACTCCAGCCTGGGTGACAGAAAGAGACTCTGTCTCCACAAAAAAAAAAAAAAATTCCCCTCCCCACTGCCCCACCTGGTGCTAACTCAGCTCTTATCAGTATTTGAATGGCAGGAACCAGCCCGAGGGTAGACACTGCCACCTTCTTCTGTATCCTAGGACACCCGAAGTTTCCAGAGACTGACACTGTGCCATCCACCACCAGGACCCCAGCCCCTGACAACCTCAGCCAGCATGGGCCCAAGTCCTCACTGGCATCCCACGTGAGCTTGGCAGGTTCCAGAAAGCTCTCTTCATGGCAAGAAGAGCTAGGGTGGAGCACCCTATGGGAGTTGTTGGTAGGGGCTCCTGTCAGAGGCTCCCAGGGCCTGCCATCTCAGAGGACAAGGAGGGCACACATGGTCTCAATGCTGAGCACAAAATGAGGCCATGGAGGTCAGCTTGCTTCTGCCCACTTCTGCCCTTGCCAGCAATTCAAAGGAGATCAGGACTGGAATGAGGAAATGGCTCCATCCATCCTCCCCGCCGCAGAGCTGGAAAGCTTGCTCTACTGGATCCAGTCATTTATTCAGGTATTTGAACTCAGCTACTAGGTGTCTACACATTTAGGATGGTCATGTCTTTTTGATGAATCACCCTATTATTGTAAAAGCCTCTCTGTATTCCATGCTGACAGCCATTCCAATATTCTTTTGATTAGTACTGGTACGGTATATCCTTCCTATCCTTTTACTTTTCACTATCCTATGTGAGTGTTTATATTTAAAGTGACTCTGTTATAGGCAGGCTATACACTCGAGTCTTATTCTTTTTTTCTACTTTTTAATTAGAGTGTTTAGTCCATTTACTTTTACTAAATTATTGATATAGCTGGATTTAAGTCAACCAACTTGCCATTTGTTGTCTATTTGTCTCATCTGTTTCTTGCTTCCTTTTTCTTTCTGTTCTGCTTAAAAAAAAACTCATCCACCATATACCATTATGTTTGCTCTAAACAGTCAATTATCTTTTAAAGAAATGAAGAAATTTTTAGTTTTTTCCTATTTCTGGTACTCTTAATTTCTTATGCAGATCTAAGTTTCCACCTGATATCATCTTCTTTCTGACTGAAAAATGTCTTTTTTTTTTTGAGACAGAGTCTCGCTCTGTCACCCAGGCTGGAGTGCAGTGGCATGATCTCAACTCACTGCAACCTCTACCTCCTGGGTTCAAGCAATTCTCCTGCCTCAGCCTCCCAAGTAGCTGAGACTGCAGGTGCACACCACCAGCCTGGCTAATTTTTGTATTTGTAGTAGAGACAGGGTTCCCCATGTTGGCCAGGCTGGTCTTGAACTCCTGACCTCCAGTGATCCACACTCACCTTGGCCTCCCAAAGTGCTGGGATTACAGGCGTGGGCCACCATATCCGGCCCTGAAAAATTTATTTTAACATTTCTTATTGTGTAACTGTGCTAGTGATACTTTCTCTGGCAATTTATCTGAAAATGTTTGGATTTTATCCTAATTTTAAGGATAGTTGTGGTTGGGTACAGAATTTAAGTTGACAGTATTTTTCTCTTTCAGCACCTTAGAGATATCATTTAATTATGTTTTGGTTTGTGTAGTCTCTGATGAGAAGTCCGCAGTATTTTAATCTATTTTTGAGACAGAGTTTCGCTTTTTGCCCAGACTGGATGCAATAGTGCGATCTCGGCTCACCGCACACTCCACCTCCCAGGTCCAAGTGATTCTCCTGCCTCCTCCCGAGTGGATGGGATTACAGGCACACACCACCACGCCCGGCTAATTTTGTATTTTTAATAGAGACAGGGTTTCTCCGTGTTGGTCAGGCTGGTCTCGAACTCCCAACCTCAGGTGATCCACCCACCTCAGCCTCTCAAAGTGCTGGGATTACAGGCATGAGCCACCACGCCCAGCCTCGAGAAGTCTTCAGTATTCTTATTGTTCTCTTATATGTTATTCCCTGGCTGATTTTAAGATTTTTCTATGTTTACAGCAGTTTCATTATGATATGTCTAGGTGTGGTTTTTCATACGATTTTTCCGGATTTATTGGGCTTCTTGGATCTGTGGGTGACATTATTTTCATCAACTTTGGAGTTTTTCATCCATTATGTCTTCAAATGTATTTTCTTTCCCAATCTCTCCATCTCCTTTTTTTTGTGAATGCAAACAAACATTTCTTAGACTGATTAATAATGTCCCACAAATTGCTAAAGTCCTGACTTATTTTTTCAAGCTTTTTTTCCTTCCGTGCTTCAGCTTGGATACTTTTTTATTTTAGACAGGGTCTCACTCATTCTGTTGCCCAAGCTAGAGTACAGTAGCACAGTCATAGCTCATGACACCTCCACTTCCTGGGCTCAACTGATCCTCCCACCTAAGCCTCCCAAACAGGTGGGACTATAGGCATGTACCCCATGCCTGGCTTATTTCTTTTTTATTTTAGTGGAGATGAGGTCTTGCCATGTTTCCCAGGCTGGTCTTGAACTCCTAAGTTCAAGGGATCCTCCAGCCTCAGCCTCCCAAGGTGTTTGAGTTACAGGTGTGAACCACTGCACCCAGGCTTGCTTGAATACTTTCCATTGCCCTGATTGCATGTTCACTAGTCTTTATTTTTTTACAGCATCTGATCTACTATTAAACTCATCTAGCAAATTCTTCATCTCAGATATTGTAGTTTTCATCTAGAATTTTCATTTAGTTCCATTTCTCTACTGACTTCTTTTAAATCTTTAAACATATCTAAACAGTCAATTATCTTTTAAAGAAATGAAGAAATTTTTAAAAGTCATCTCTGGGTCTGTTTTTATTGACTATCTTTCTTCATAAGCTGAGTACCTTTTCTGTTGTTGGCTGGACATTGTCAATATGAAGTTGTTGACCATCTGAACTTCGTTTTCATTCTTTAAAGAATGTTGAGTTTTGTTTTGATGGCTAGTTAATTTATTGGCTGATGATTAGCTTAATCCTCTCAAGACTTGTTTTTAAGCACTGTTAGGCCATGAAGTGATTTTAAGGATGGAAGCCACATGCAAAGAATGGTGGTACAGGCCGGGCGCAGTGGCTCACGCCTGTAATCCCAGCACATTGGGAGGCTGAGGCGGACGGATCATGAGGTCAAGAGACTGAGACCATCCTGGCCAACATGGTGAAACGCCATCTCTACTAAAAAACACAAAAATTAGCTGGGTGTGGTGGCTTGCACCTGTAGTCCCAACTACTCGGGAGGCTGAGGCAGAAGAATTGCTTGAACCCAGGAGGCAGAGACGGCAGTGAGCCAAGATTGCGCCACTGCACTCCAGCCTGGTGCGTGGTGACAGAATGAGACTCTGTCTAAAAAAAAAAAAAAAAAAAAAAAAAAAGAATGGTGGTACAGAAAAAAAGAAAGGCATACAGAATCTGGGTCCCTGAAGACAATGTGGCACCACCACCCTGGTCCAGACTGGCCTGTCTCTTGATTCTTTTTTCTTATGAAACAAAGAGATAACATCTATCTTGAAGTCTCTGTTATTATTGACCTGTAGAAGTATTTACTAAGTAGCAGGCCTTGTACTAGGTGCTGAGGATAAAGCAGTTTACAGGATAAATGTGGCTCCTGCCCTCTTAAAGTGTAGATGGCCCACAGGCCAAATCTATCCATTGCCTGTTTCTGCAAATAAGGTTTTTACTGAGACACAGCCACACCATTTGTTGATATATTATCTATGTCTGCTTTTCTTCTACAGAGTAGTTAGGATGAGATGGTATTGCTCGCAAAGCCTGCCTAGTCCTGGACAAAGTTTCCAACCCTTGTCTAGGATAGCAGTTCTTAAGCTTGGTTTTGTTTTTTGAGTTTTTTTGGGGTTTTTTGGATTTTCCAATCCCCCTCCAAAATTGGTGAGAAAAGTGGCATTATTTTACATTTTTGAAAGACTCCTCAAAGTAATGTATGGTTTAATAGCAAACAGCTGAGTCCTAAGAGATGCTTTTGCATCAATCTGTTACAAAATCACATGCCATGTTGCCTATAGAAAACTCCACTGTAAGGCCAGGTGCAGTGGCTCATGCCTACAATCCCAGCACTTTGGGACTCCAAGGCCGGTGGATCACAAGGTCAGGAGTTCGAAACCCGTCTGACTAACATGGTGAAACCCCATCTCTACTAAAAATACAAAAATTAGCCAAGTGTGGTGATGCATGCCTGTAATCCCAGCTACTCAGGAAGCTGAGGCAGGAGAATTGCTTGAACCTGGGATGGGGAGGTTGCAGCGAACAGAGATCGCGCCACTGCACTCCAGCCTGGGCAACAGAGTAAGACTCCGTCTCAAAAAAAGAAAACTCCACTGCACTCTCGTAACAGGTTGAAAGTGAAAAAAGCAAGTAATTTCTTAGTATTATTATGAAGCTTTGACCTTGCAGATCTCCTGAGAGGATCAAGTATTTCCAGGGATCGCACTTTGAGAACTGCTGCTCTAGAAAAGTTCTAGGCCTCCTAGAATGGAAGACGCTTAAAAGAGAAAATAAAAATCTTCTGAGCTGACATTATGCAGAAATAACACAAGGTATTAACTAATTACAACTGAACAACTGATTCAAAAGAAAAGGATATTTGCCCTGTGAAAGAAGGCAAACACTGAACTTGTCCCCCTTCAGGGCGTTGGAGAATGATTTCTTGAGGAACTAACTTTTCAACTGGGCTCTGAGAAGGAGGTTAACCAGATGAAGGCAGAAAGCAGTGGAAGTTCTCCTCTCCCTCAGTACACCTGATCTTCCTGCCTCGCTAAGGAAACTGAGTTAGGCTTTAAAGAAGGATCAGAGATGGAGATCACTTTCTCCCATGACATCTCCTCTAGAAGAAGAACCTGGTTCTTCTTAGACCAAGTTGGAAATCTGCGCTAGAAAGAAAAAGGGAACGCGTAACCTAGGGTCCTTCTGATGCTCATGGAATTAGCCCCGGTAGCCGGGCGCGGTGGCTCACGCCTGTAATCCTAGCACTTTGAGAGGCTGAGGTGGGTGGATCACCTGAGGTCAGGAGTTCAAGACCAGCCTGGCCATCATGGTAAAACCCCATCTTTAAAAAAAAAAAAAGGAATTAGCCTCGGTGACAGAGAAGCCCAGATCTTTCTGGGATGAGTGGGATGTCCTACCAAATAGGGCACTGTATGGAGGCCCAAGTGCTGAGACTCAGGGGACACAGGCCTGAGGACAGTTATACAGGCCCGCAGGGTGCAGTGGCCTACAGTAACACATGTAGCAACAGAAACCCTTAGCTAACTGCTGTAATTTAAGGCAATTAGGAACCATTCATCATCCAGATGGCTATTCCCTCTAATCGTTACTGGCTGAAGGAAGTATATATAGCAGCTACCTTTCCACTCCATTTCCAGGCCATGTTCCTGTCTTCTGGTTACCAGTTCTGCAAACACTCACTCTTGAAACTAGACATACCAAGTTCCAGGAGGGACATCGGACAATTACTGCCCCTGTTCTTCTTCCCCTTGACACATCCACCTTCGGGGTGTGAAAACCCACCAGGTTCCAGCCACCATCTCAGCCTCCCAAGGCCTTTGCTCTACTTAGAAAAGACTAAGCAGAGAAGAAAGCCGTCTTAGAAGGCAGCAGATTCTGCTCTGTTCACTAGCAGTACCAATGGCCAGCACTTGACAAACACACAGAGTCTTACATGTGCTATGGGATTTACCTCTATTAATTCACTGAGTTCTTCTATTCTGCTCTGTTCACTAACAGTACTGATGGCCAGCACTTAACAAACACACAGAGTCTTACATGTGCTGTGGGATTTACCTCTATTAATTCACTGAGTTCTTCTGATAACCTGATGAGATTAGGGCCACTTATCATATTTTATAGATGGGCAGGAGATGTCCTGTAACTGACTCAGTCACCAATCAGTAAGGAAAGCAGACAGGATTAAAACCAGGGAGTTTGGCTCCCAAGATCAGTTCCTCGAACGTTACACTCTACTGCCTCTCTAGCTTTGAAGTGGCAAGAGGAGTTGGCTTTTTAAAAAGTGTATGGGGTAGGGGCTGGGCGCAGTGGCTCAAGCCTGTAATCCCAGCACTTTGGGAGGCCGAGGCGGGCAGATCACGAGGTCAAGAGATTGAGACCATCCTGACCAACGTGGTGAAACCCTGTCTCTACTAAAAATACAAAAAATTAGCTGGGCGTGGTGGCATGTGCTTGTAGTCCCAGCTACTCAGGAAGCTGAGGCAGGAGAATTGGTTGAACCCAGGAGGCGGAGGTTGCAGTGAGCCAAGATTGTGCCACTGCACTCCAGCCTGGCGCCTGGCAACAGAGTGAGACTCTGTCTCAAAAAAAAAAAAAAAAAAAGTGTATGGGCCAGGCTCAATGGCTAACATCTGTAATCCAGGCATTTTGGGAGGCCAAGCCAGGCGGATCACCTGAGGTCAGGAGTTCGAAACCAACCTGGCCAATGTGGCAAAACCCCATCTCTACCAAAAATATAAAAATTAGCTGGGTGTGGTGCTGGGTACCTGTAATCCCACCTACTCAGGAAGCTGAGGCATGAGTCCGGGAGGTGGCAATCAAACTACTGAGATCACACTACTGCACTCCAGCCTGGGTGACAGAGCAAGAAAGATTCCATCTCAAAAAAAGAAAAAAAGTGTATATATAAATGCTCAACATCACTCATCATTAGGGAAATGCAAACCAAAACCACAATGAAATATCACTTCACAACCATTAGGCTGGCTACTATTAAAAAAAAACAAAAACAACAATAAGCGTTGATGATGATGGGGGGAAATTGGAACTTTTGTGCACTGCTAGTGGGAATGTAAAATAGTGGGAAACAGTATGGCAGTTTCTCAAAAAATTAAAAATGGGATTATCAGGCTAGGTATAGTAGCTCATACCAGTCATCTAAACACTATGGGAAGCCAAGGTAGGCGGACTGCTTTGAGCTCAGGAGTTCGAGACCAGCCAGAGCAACATGGCAAAACCCTGTCTCTACAAAAATACAAAAATGAGCCAGGTGCAGTGGCTCACACCTCTGGTCCCAGCTACAATGGATGCTGAGGCTGGAGGATCACTTGAGCCAGGAAGTGGAGGCTGCAGTAAGCTGAGATGGCACCACTGCACTCCAGCCTGAGCAACAGAACGAGACCTTGTCTCAAAAATAAATAAATAAATTACCATGTGATCTAGCAATTCTCCTCCTGGGTATGTACCTAACCGAATGGAAAGCAGGGGCAATGAACTCTTACTTACTTACTTACTTATTGAGATGGAGTCTCACTTTGTCACCCAGGCTGCAGTGCAGTGGCTCCATCTCTGCTCACTGCAACCTCTGCCTCCTGGTTTCAAGTGATTCTCCTGCCTTAGCCTCCCGAGGAGCTGGGATTACAAGTGCCCACCACCATCTCCAGCTATTTTTTGTATTTTTAGTAGAGATGGGGTTTCACCATGTTGGCCAGGCTGGTCTCAAACTCCCGACCTCAGATGATCCGCCTACCTTGGCTTCCCAAAGTGCTGAGATTATAGGCATGAACCACCGTGCCCAGCTAATACATATTTATACACACATGTTCACAGCAGCATTGTTCACAAAAGCCAAAATGTAGAAGTAACCCAAGTGTACACCAACAGATGAACTGATTAACAAAACGTCATGTACATGTGTGTATGTATGTGTATATATTGTAATACATTGCATGTATATGCATCTCACATACAAACAATGAAATATTATTCAGCTTTAAAAATGAAAGAAATTATGACATAAACAACAACATGGAAAAACTCAGAGAACATTATGTTAAATAAAATAGCCAGTCACAGGCCAGGCACCGTGGCTCACACCTATAATCCCAGCACTTTGGGAGGCCAAGGCAGGTGGATCACCTGAGGTCAGGAGTTCAAGACTAGCCTGGCCTACATAGTAAAACCCATCTCTACTAAAAATACAAAAATTAGCCAGGTGTGGTGGCAGATGCCTGTAATCCCAGCTCTTTGGAAGACTGAGGCAGGAGAATAGCTTGAATCTGGGAGGCGGAGGTCCCAGTGAGCCAAGACCACCAGTGAATTCCAGCCTGGGCAACAAGAGTGAAACTGTCTCAAAAAAAAAAAAAAAAAAACCCATCAGAAAAAAAGACAAATACTCTAAGAGTCCACTTACATGAGGTACTCAGAGAAGTCAAATTCATAGAGACAGAAAGTAGAAGTTTTCAGAGTTTCAGTTTAGCAAGATGAAGAGCGTTTGCAAGATGGATGGTGGTGATGGTTCCACGACACTATGAATGTACTTAACGTTACAGAGCTGTACACTGGAAATGGTGAGGATGGTAAATTTTATGTTATGTCTATTGTGCCACAATTAAAAATAAATTTTTAAAAAGTAAACTAAGAAAAGGTATCTGTGACTGGGTACAGTGGCTCACGCCTGTAATCCCAGCATTTTGGAAGGCAGAGGCAGGCGGATCACCTAAGGTTGGGAGTTTGAGACCAGCCTGACCAACATGGAGAAACCCCGTCAGTACTAAAATTACAAAATTAGCCGAGTGTGGTGGTGCATGCCTGTAATTCTGGCGACTTGGGAGGCTGAGGCAGGAGAATCGCTTGAACCCAGGAGGGTTCAAAGGTTGTGGAGAGCCAAGATTGCACGATTGCACTCAGGCCTGGGCAACAAGAGAAAAACTTTGTCACAAAAAAAAAAAAAAAAGAAAAGAAAAGAAAAGGCATCTGTGTAATAAATCTCAGAACCTTTATCATTGTAATTAGTGTAAAAATTATCATACAATCTTATAAAATATTGGGAGCTGATTACATTTCTCAACTTCTGGAACTGAGAGAACATTTGCAAACAGATTAAGAGCTGTGGACTTTCCATGATCCACAAGCCTAGCCAAAGAGGTGATTAGGAGGCTTAAACTACTGATTTCTAATCAGAAAGTTAAAAAAAAAATCATACTTTGTGAAAGAGAACAGCAACAAAGGGCCAGTAAACGCAGGAGTTACACAATAGAAGCTGAATTGTGCAGCATACCGCGACCCTTGGGTCTCTCCAGCTCTGCATTCTTGCCTGTGAACGTGTTCTCAGAAAGCAAGGATTTTCATGACGTCACCGGGCTATTGCATTGCACTGATAACGCATCATTCAACGCTGTATGATCCCTCACAAAGGCAGACAGTGCCTCTGAATGAAAACGAGGACATCTGGAAGGACATATTCTAGAGTCATTAGCAATTAGATCTAAACTGTCCCAGCCCACTTGTTTCTCCTTCCCACATAATCCAGCCTTTTAAATCTCTCCAGTGAGACAGGATCCTGGGAATACTGAGGTGTAGGACTTCTTTCTCTCTGAAAAAGCCTCTGTGCTCACATTTCTAAATGGCTATAGACTCTAAGAGGGCAGGAGGCAAAGGCGGAAATAGGAGAGGATGCCTTGGTGGGGGAGAGGTCCCGGGTTCAGTGCCTGGGAACTGACAAGAAGCATGTGTCTGAAGGGTCATCGCAGCCCTATTTGCTCTGCACCCCACTGCCATCCTGCCAACCCCTGAACCACACCTCCTGTCCTCACTGCCCAATAGAGCAGGATCTGTGGGATCCGGCTGCGGGCTCAGGAAGGAGGCAGGAACTTCCTCCAGTGCCTGAATTCCAGGCACTGCACCCTGGAGAGTGTGAGAGCTTAACTAATTCTCAAATCAGGACACACAGACAAACTCTCTGAGAAATGGCAGAGAACTCAAGGAGGGTGAGTGATGTTCCATCAACACGTGCCAAATACCTTGAGACAATGCAGCACTGGCAGGCACTTGGCTGCGGAGTCAGAGAGCCCAGACTGAAGCTCAAATCCTCTTGCCAACTTGCTGTGTGACCTTGGTAAGTTCCCTAACCTTTCTGGCCAAAGCTACCTCATCTGGAAGGTGAGGACAAGTGAAAATATAAATGTCTATAAAATCCCTCAGCACGTGGCAGCTGTCACTACTGCCAGGTGAGGTTTCCACAGCATCTAACAAGATTTTTGAACTGTACTGCCACTTTACTCTGTTTCGTTTTTTTTGTTTGTTTGTTTTTGAGATGGAGTTTCACTCTTGTTGCCCAGGCTAGAGTGCAATGGCTCGATCTCGGCTCACTGCAACCTCCCTCTCTCAGGTTCAAGCGATTCTTCTGCCTCAGCCTCCCAAGTAGCCAGGATTACAGGTGCCCACCACCAAGCCAGGCTAATTTTTTTTTGTATTTTTAGTAGAAATGAGGGTTCACCATGTTGGTCACGCTGGTCTCGTACTCCGCCTCAGCCTCCCAAAGTGCTGGAATTACAGGCATGAGCCGCCACGCCTGGCCCACTTTACTCTTTTTTGAATATGAAATCTTGACCAAATGATAACAACATACTATTTTCCTCCTGGAGGCAAATCAGTGTAATCTGGGAGAAGGGAAGAGAAAGGGAGTGGATTCAGAAATAACATTCTCATGAACAAAAGCATGAAAGAAACTCAGTAATTGCCAAAATCTTGTAATACCTGATTCCCTCATGGAATTCCAGTAAATTTCAGAAGGATTTGGACACAGCCCATGTTGAACTAAAGCTGGAGTCTCCCCTTGCACCAATTCCATTCCAGAAGCATTTACTAGGACCTGCCGTGCACTGAGCCTTCAGCTGCTCTGCCCTGCTGCCTAGAACCCAGCCAGTCCTTTCTTTCTCTTCAAGGAACCAAGGGGTTCTGTACCTACTACAGACGTAGAGGGCAAGCTGCCCTCACCTGGATCTCCTGGGCTGAGTGCCCTGAGGTCACAGCAGTCTGGGCTGACCCTAGAGTCTCACCAAGTCAGGCCTCTTCTTTCCAAAGCCACCTGCGCTGAGCCAGCCCCACAAAAACACCCCAGCCTTCACATACTTGCAGATAAGTGAGCCAGCTTCCAGGAGGCACCCTGGACTGGTAAAGCAGGTTTCTGGTGCTCAGTTTGTTAAGAATAAGGAAATGCATTTTGTTTTTCAGAGCCAGGTGATGGGCAATGTCCTTTCGATCCCAGGCACCTGCTCTCCCTTCACTGACGCGATGAAGACAGCCTGTCTGGGGCTTCTGGTATCTTTGTTTGATTTTGTTGGGTCAACAGTTACCGGTTTGGCGAATAGCAATTGCGAGCCTCATACAGAAAATCATGGTCGCAAATTCTGAGAAACACTGGGAGGGGAAGGACTCTTGGGAGTTTCATGGTCCAATAGGTCTATTCTTCAGCTTCTCCTGCCTGAAAAGAGGGGGAGGCCTGAGCATTCTAGCTGCCCTGGGTTTGGGGTCAGCCCTGGGGCTGGAAAACTGTTCTTTCATCTATTTTTCAACAGCAGGAGGAATGTCAAGCTATGGAGTCTCCCTGAAATACAGACAGGGATCTGAGCTTCCACCAGGGACACCGCAGTCCCAAACAGGCGGACTGTGCCTCCTGCCAGCCAGAGCCTTGGCCTCTCCTTGGGTCTGATGCTCGCCCTCTGGCCCCAGACTTGATCTAGAAGTTAAGACTGACCAGGAGTGGAGTCAGAAGGTGACAGCTTCCTAACGGGAAGTGACCATTCGCCATCCCTACTCTGTGGCCTTTCTGTTGCTGCTCAGCATCCTTCACTTGCACTGATTCCTTTCTTTCTTTATTTTTTTGAGACAGAGTCTGGCTTCTTTTTCTTTTTCTGTTTTTGAGACAGAGTCTGGCTCTGTTGCTCAGGCTAGAGTGCAGTGACACGATCTCGGCTCACTGCAACCTCTGCCTCTCAGGTTCAAGCAATTCTCCAGCCTCAGCCTCCCGAAGAGCTGGGATTACAGGTGTGTGCCACCACACCTGGCCAATTTTATATTTTTGTATTTTAGTTTCTCCATGTTGGTCAGGCTGGTCTTGAACTGATCCGCCTGCCTCAGCCTTCCAAAGTGCCAAGATTATAGGCGTGAGCCACTGTATCCAGTCACAGATGCCTTTTCTTAGTTTACTTTTTTTTTTTTTTAAGATGGGGTTTCACCATGTTGGCCAGGCTGGTCTTGAACCCCTGACCTCAGGTGATCCACCCACCTCGGCCTCCCAAAGTGCTAGGATTACAGGCGTGAGCCACCACGCCCGGCCTTCTTAGTTTACTTTTTAAAAATTTATTTTTAATTGTGGCACAATATATGTAACATAAAATTTACCATCTTAACCATTTCCAATGTACAGCTCTGTAATGTTAAGTACATTCATAGTGTCATGGAACCATCACCACCATCCATCTTGCAAACACTCTTCATCTTGCTAAACTGAAACTCTGAAAACTTCTTTCTGTCTCTATGAATTTGACTTCTCTGAGTACCTCATGTAAATGGACTCTTACCGTATTTGTCTTTTTGTGATGGGCTATTTCTTTTTTTCTTTTTTCTTTTTTTTTGAGACAGATTTCACTCTTGTTGCCCAGGCTGGAATCCAATGGTGGTCTCGGCTCACTGGGACCTCCGCCTCCCAGATTCAAGCTATTCTCCTGCCTCAGCCTTCCAAAGAGTTGAGATTACAGGCATCTGCCACCACGCCTGGCTCATTTTAGCATTTTTAGTAGAGATGGGGTTTTACCATGTTGGCCAGGCTGGTCTCAAACTCCTGGCCTCAAGTGATCCTCCCGCCTTGGCCTCTCAAAGTGCTTGGATTTCAGGCGTGAGCCACCATGCCCAGCGCACTGATTCCTTTCTTAGTACCAATTATAGGCGAAACTTTGTGCTGGGGCTGGGGAGACTGGACAGGATGCTTCCCCGTTCAGGGGAGCAGTCAGACAGAAAGAAACTACTACTTTGTGGTAGATGCATGTTAGAAGGAAACACAGCAGGCCCCTATACAAGGTGGGACAAAGATGGCAAGGAAGGCTCCCAGGAAGAGGTGGCCTTTTAGCTGAAGTGTGCTGGGTGGGGCAGCACAGGGAGAGAGTATCAGAGCACAGCGGGCACACACGGTTGACACAAAGGAAAGATCAACTGAGGGGGCAGAGTGAGAGGTTTTCAAGATTAAGGTGTATTAGAATCATCTGGGTAGCATATTAAAAATGCAGTTCCTGGAAGCCCCACTGAGATTCTGATTCAATAGGCTTAAGGTGGGGGCCCAGAAATCTGCATTTTATAAGCTCCTCTGGGAAGTCTAAAGCAGGAGGTCTGTAGACCACACTCTGAGAAATCCTGCTTTAAAGGAATGGAAAAAAAAAAAACAACTATTTGTGGCTTTGATGGAGTATTGGTTTATTTTCCTGGAATGTTCCCAAAGGGACTTTGGACAGCTCACTGATGACTCGTTCTTCAGTCATGTTACACAGACATACATCCCAACCTCAAACAAACTGGAAATGAATCTGTGGGGGGTGTTAGCAGCCTCGCTCACACCAATGGACTAAGCATCTTCCGAGACAGGCGAGGGAGTGTTATCTCAGGAATGTGTTGGGGCAAGGTCCATGCTTCCAACGAAATGCTGTGCACAGGTGAGCCAGGGGCTGACGAGGGCAGTGTCCTAATCCCTGATGGGAAAGCCCTCTGGAATCTGGCCACACCTCCTTGCCACCCTCATGCCAGGAAAGGTTAGGTGCTTCACGGGCCTCTCAGGCTCTGCAGCCCATGGCCGGCTCCCTGTTCCCACCTGTACCCAGTCCTACACCTGGAGCCCACCTCTGCCTTCCCAGGACTGCTCCAGGCTCAGGTTCCCCCTGGCTAGGGCCAGGGCTTATGTGCAGGGGCCCGCCTTACCCAACCAAAGCCCTGGCCCAGAGCATCATTGTGCTAGTCCCCTCATAGCAATATTTCTCCCAGGCAGCCTGTGACTTATTTTGCCGGTTATTTTGCTGGCTCAAGTTCCTGCCTGGGAAACTCATTGTGGACTCCAGTTCCTCCTTGTCTTGTTCTTGCCTCTGTTATTTGAGGACTGGAATCCTGCCTCTGTGATTGCCACTGATGTCTGTCTGCCAGGCCACCCCTTATTGCTTATCAGAGCCAACAGGCAGTAACCTGCCATAAGTGCTCCCACCTCTGAGTGGCCCTCATCCCCTGTCCCATGTTCTGCAGCCCTGGTGACCTCTTGCAGAGCCTGAGACTGCTCTGACCTTTGGCATCTGACCTTCCTGGTAGATGCATTGAGACCTCAGGAGCTTGCATTTTCTCTGCAGGTGTGAACCCCTATCAACTGAGCTCCATTGCCCTACCCGGCTTCAATCCCTTATTTCACGTGGGGCTCTGGAAATGAGCTGCAAAGCTCCTTTCTCTAGATAGTATTTATAGCTGGTTGTAAAAGTCTACTGTTTATTGATACCACAAGTATGTAGCATGCCCTAGATCTGAACTAGAAAGAGGCACAGCCAGCCACAAAAGAAAAACAATAGAAGTAGTATTGAACGGTCAGTGCAACTCCAATGTAAACATGCATAAGTACCTCTGGGGGTCTGGTTAAAATCCACATTCCACCGGGAGCAGTGGTGCATGCCTGTGATCCCAGCACTTTGGGAGGCCAAGGCGGGTGGATCACCTGAGGTCAGGAGTTCAAGACCAGCCTGACCAACATGGTGAAACACTGTCTCTACTAAATACAAAAAAATTAGCCGGGAGTGGTGGTGCATGCCTGTAATCCCAGCTACTCGGGAGGCTGAGGCAGGAGAATTGCTTGAACCTGGGAGGTAGAGGCTGCAGTGAGCAGAGATCACGCCATTGCACTCCAGCTTGGGCAACAAAAGCAAAACTGTCTAAAAAAATAAAACAATGTAAAATGCACATTCTGATTCAGGAGACCTGGGGTGGAGCCTGGAATTCTGCATTTATTTATTTTTTTCTTCTTTTTTGAGACAGTCTTACTCTGTCACCCAGGCTGGAGTGCAGTGGCGTAATCTCTGTTCACTGCAACCCCCACCTCCTGGGTTCAAGCAATTCTCCTGCCACAGTGTGCTGAGTAGCTGGGATGACAGGTGCCTGCCACCACACCCAGCTAATTTTTGTATTTTTAGTAGAGAAGGGGTTTCACCATGTTGGCCAGGCTGGTCTCAAACTCCTGAACTCAGGTGATCCACCCAACTTGGCCTCCCAAAGTGCTCGGACTATGGGCGTGAGCACTGCAACCGGCCAGGATTCTGCATTTCTAATAAACTCCCAGGCAATGCTGATGTGCTGGTCCACGGCCCACACTTCGAGTAGCAAGAGGGTAGGAATCACACAAACAGGAGCTTGCCACAGAGATCTGAGGCGGGAACCACCAGGCCCAGCGAACTGCCAAGAGATTTCAGAGCAATTTACTTTCGAAGTTCTGAGAAAGAATGTCCTTAGGCTGGGTGCAGTGGCTCACGCCTACAATCCCTGAACTTTGGGAAGCCGAGGTGGGGCAGATCACTTGAAGTCAGGAGTTCGAGACCAGCCTGGCCAACATGACGAAACCCCGTCTCTACTAAAAATACAAAATTAGCCGGGCATGGTGGCACATGCCTGTAGTCCCAGCTACTCGGGAGGCTAAGACAGGAATATTGCTTGAGTCTAGGAGGTGGAGGTTGCAGTGAGCCGAGATCATGATACTGTAATCTAGCCTGGGCAATAGAACAAGACGCTGACTCAAAAAAAAGAAAAGTCCTTAAGATGCCAACCAACCATGACCTACCCAGAGTGGGCAGCTGCTGCAGTTGGCACCACATGACCCCTGACGTCTCCTGGACCAAGTGAATCCAGCTCAAGGCTGGCTTTGTGATATTTTCAAATCAGCATCTCTCATGAGTTGTAGTGACTGAGCTGAAAGGTTAGGAGGCACAGGCTGAGGCCATGCAGTCTATTGGGGTCACTGCAAACTAATGCTGTGATACTGTAATAACTGTTAACATTTTCAAGTATTTATGATGAGCCTTGCTTCTCTGCTAAGTGCCTTAAATAAGATAATCCATGCTTAATTCTCACAACAACCCTTCAAAGTAGATGGCAGTTTAAGAGCACAAGCTCTAGAGCCAGACAGCTTGAGCCTGTATCCTGGCTTTGCTGCTTTCTAGCTGTGCAACCTTGGGCAAATCACTTAATCCCCCGGGCCTTCGCATCTTCATCTCTAAATGGGGATAGTATTAGTACCTTTCTCAGAAGGCTGGTGTGATGGTTAGTTGAGCTAATAAATATAAAACACTTAGAGCAGTGCTTGGCACGCAATAAAATCATGGTTATTATTACTGTATTTTTTTTTAGACAGAGTCTTACTCTGTTGCCCAGGCTGGAGTGCAGTGGTACAATCTTGGCTCACTGCAACCTCTGCCTCCCAGGTTCAAGCAACTCTCCTACCTCAGCCTTCCGAGTAGCTGGTATTACAGGCGTGTGCCATCATGCCCGGCTAACTTTTGTATCTTTTGTTTGTTTATTTGAGACAGGGTCTCGATCTGTCACTCAGGCTAGAGTGTAGTGACATGATCTCAGCTCACTACAACCTCTGCCTCCTGGGTTCAAGCGATTCTCCTGCTTTAGCCTCCTGAGTAGCTAGGACTATAAGCACCTGCCATTATACCCAGCTAATATTTCTTTTAATTAAAAAAAGTGCAGTGGTGTGATTGGGGAGGATTCCGCATTTCTAATAATACAGAAATCACTAATCACTGCAACCTCCACTCCCGGGTTCAAGCAATTCTCTCAGCCTCCGAGTAGCTGGGATTACAGGCACCCGCCCCCATACGCGGCTAATTTTTTTTTGTATTTTTAGTAGAGACAAGGTTTCACCATCTTGGCCAGGCTGGTCTTGAACTCCTAACCTCATGATCCACCTGCCTCAGCCTCCCAAAGTGCTGGGATTACAAGGGTGAGCCACTGTGCCCAGCCCAGCTAATTTTTAATATATTACTTTTAGTAGAAATGGAGTTTTACCATGTTGGCCAGGCTGGTCTTGAACTCCTGACCTTAGATGATCAGCCTGTCTCAGCCTCCCAAAGTGCTGGAATAACAGGCATAAGCCACTGTGCCCAGTGTGTTATCACTCTTAGCCTTATTTTTATAAACCAAGGGTACAGGCTCAAAAAGATTAAGCAGCTTCTCCAGGGTCATATAGCTAGTAAGAGGCAGAAGTGACTCATAAATGAGGATTTTAGGAGGCAGAGAAAACCATGACGTGGGTGGGCAGATACAGAGGGGCGTGTGGGGAGATGCTGCTGCCTCAGTACCTCATGCCTCCCTGTTACAGCACCCACCTGCCCAGCAGCGGGGCCACCATTCCTTGCCTCAGGTTCCAGTGGGCTTCTTTCTAGAGCCATCTTGTATGGGCCTCTGTTGCCTTTGAACAGAAAGGGCCTGACTTGAAGCAGACCAGTTCCTGCTCATTGAGCAGGAGGCACTAGGTGCTGCCTGGGAAGGGAGGCATCAATGCATACAGGTAGGGCTGGGGAGCTGTGGTCCAGCGGGAAGAATGGCAAAGTGTAGGGCATTCTTGGGAACTGACACCAACCCAGGTAGGCAAGAAGCCGGGACCAATGAAGAGAACTCAGGAACCATGGCTACCAATTATTGGCACCTGGAAAGGGGATGGGCACCTGCAATGTGCTTTTTACATTATTTATTCAATTTAATCCTTATAAAAACTGCATGAAGTAGTGTGGTTATATGAGAGAACAACCTTATTTCTTAGGAAATTCACACCAATGTATTTAGCAGTAAAAAGAAATAGTATCTCTAATTTTTTTTTTTTTTTTTTTGAGACAGGGTCTCTCTTTGTCACTCAGGCTGGAGTACAGTCGCACAATCATGGCTCACTGCAGCCTCGACCCCCTGGGTCCAAGTGATCTTTCCACCTCAGCATTCCACAAGATGATGGAACCACAGGCATGCAGTACTATGCCTGGCTAATTCTTTTATTTTTTGTATAGACGGAGGTCTCCCTATGTTACCCAGGCTGGTCTCGAACTCTTGGGCTCAAGTGATCCTCCCACCTTGGCCTCCCAAAGTGCTGGATTTACAGGCATGAGCCACTCTGTGCCCTACCTCCAACTTACTCTTAAATGGTGTTTGTGTATACATATTTTATATATACCTATAAATGATATACATTATATGTATAATTTCTATACCTCTGAACACATTATGTATACTCAGAGATATAGAAATGGCATGTGTGTGTGTGTGTATATATATATATATATATACAGAGAATTCAAATGGTTTATATATATATAAATAATTATATGTAATATATTCAGAGAGAGAGAATAAGAATATAAGGTAAATAGTCAACACACACAAACTGGTAAATCTGGGTAAAGGGTATATGGAAATTTCCTGCACTATTTTTGAAATTTTCCTATATGTTTGAAATTATATTAAAATTTAACAAATACAAAAATATAACATGGGAAAGGTCTTCTTAAGACACTTAAAAATAGGATGAAGTCAACACTGTCATCCTCATTCTTATAGATGAGGAAAGTGAGGCAAAATATGAGATGCTTAGAAGATGAGAGTGGGACCAGCTTTGAGAAGGTCAGCAGTGTGTCCCTCACTCAGCACCCCAGGGGGACAGGGAAGGGGGAGGGCTGGTCAGCGCTGGGTTCTGTGAGATTGAGCGGGTACCTTCTCATGGTAATGGCAGAAAAGACAAGAGGCAAAGTTGTTTGAGACCAGAAAGGGATTCAATTTTCAATTTGCTGCAGTTCATTGTGCTTGTCTAACTACAGAAATGATGTCCAGTGGGCACCCAGAAACGAACACCTGTGGCTTCATGGCAGAGGAAGTGGCTGAGGGCTTGGGGACACAGGACACCCCTAGAGAAGAGCAAAGAGGGACAAGACTCTATCTTCTGCTAAGACAGAGAGAGAGGTCTCTATTTTCTACTAAGACAGAGGGAGAAAGGTCTATTTTCCGCTAAGCTTCTGTAGGAATAAACAGAAAAGGAATGAGGTGTCAGAGCCTGAAAAAGAAAAGATGGCAGAACTTGGCAGCTAGATAAGGGAAGGAGGAATGGAGATGGATGTTTCTAGAAACAGGGGTTGCCTGTAGAGAGGGGGCCTGGGTAGATGGGGACCAGGTGTGAGGAAGACCTACATTCCACTACTTACCCTTTGGACCTTCAGCATGTGAACCATGCATATGCTGTAATCATTACAGAGGTACCTTCTCATGGTAATGGCAAAAAAACGTAAGAGGTAAAGTTGTTTGAGACCAGGACTGGATTCAGTTTTCGATTTGTTGTAGTTTACAGTACTTGTCTAGACAAAGAAATGTTCAGCAGATACCCAGAAATGGGCTTCATGGCAGAGGAGGTGGTTGAAGGCCTGGGGACACAGGACACTCTTAGGGAAGAGCAAAGAGGGAGAAAGATAAGTGCAAAATGCTCCACCTGCCCTGGACGAGAATGAGCTTATAAAGGAAGGGAGTCAGGAGCACTGCTAGGTGCTACAAGAGGTCAAGGAGGATACCACTGTGTGGCCCCTGGGACACTTCTGGAACCTTGCTCTGAGGCTGGGATGGGAGAAGGAGGGATGGAGGTGCTGAGGCATGGAAGAGGGTGGTGGAGGCAGTAGGCGTGGGACTCTTCTACGTTCTTCAGGTAAAGGGGCACCAGGTCAGGTTTGCAGATTGAAGCCTTATTCTTGGAGAGGGAGACCTTGAGCATATTAGAGAACTGAAAGTCCATGAAATCTGAAGAAAGGAAGAGATTGTTTTGAGGTGTGGATCAAGAAGTGGGCTAGGTTGTGGAGGAGGCTGAAGGGATTCTACCTGGCTTTCTACATTGATTTGCAATTTGGCACAAATTTACTCCTTGATCAGTGGTTCTCAAACTTAAGATTCCATCAAAATCACTTAGGTTCTCTTTACAAATGTGGAGTGAGATTTTGGCTATCTTGACTGGGGTGGGGCCTCGGAACCTGCATTTGAGCCACTCCCTTTAGAGGTTCAGATGCACGTGGCCAACAGATCACACTGCCTTGAGAGCTCCTCTGCCAAGGTCAAGAAAAAACATTGCTTGTTGCCAATATAGTGCCATGAACTCCTGAGCAAAATGATGACAACCCCAGTTGAAGAGGCAGAGGGGTGATCGCTATAGATATATTTTATTTAAAGCTAAAAGCAAACTCAGTTTTTCTGACTACAGAACTTTCTAACTTTATCCTTTGACCTTTGGAGTCACTGACAAGGCACATTATTTTCCAATATGGTATCCTCTGATTTTCCTAATCTGTAATTACTTTGCTTGTTTTTATTATTTGTCTGTAAGCTCTACATAGGGTGATGGCAATCTTCATTCACTGCTGTGCCTTTTCCTAGCACAGTTCTCAAAGAAGGGACGGCATTCTTTGGTTGCAGTTTTAACCAATGTGCAGAAGTGGAAGGTAACCCATGCGTGGCTAAAGCCGCTTCCTGCTCGCAAGGCTCAGCCTGAAGACCCACTTGACTTCTAGTGAACCCTAAACACACATTCTGAAGGATGTTCCATTGGGTAAACAAAAATGCTGCAGACCAAGCCCATAAGCCATCAGGCACCAAACACTCAAATGCCAACTTGGTTCTAAGGAAGCCTTTCATACCAAACAAGCAGATGCTGATCCCTTGAGCAGAACAGTCCATAAGAAGGGTGAAAACAAAGATGTTGATCGCCACCACAAACGGGGTTATTTGGTCAAGGAAAGGGATTTCTTTTTCTTTGAGATGAAATTTCGCTCTTGTTGCCCAGGCTGGAGTGCAACGGTGCCATCTCGGCTCACTGCAACCTCTGCCTCCTGGGTTCAATCGATTTTCCTACCTCAGCCGCCCAAGTAGCTGGGATCACAGGCATGCGCCACCATGCCCGGCTAATTTTTGTATTTTTAGTAGAGATGGGGTTTTTCCATGTTGGTCAGGCTAATCTTGAACTCCCGACTTCAGGTGATCTACCCGCCTCAGCCTCCCAAAGTGCTGGGATTACAGGCATGAGCCACCATGCCTGGCCCCTTGGAGGGATTTTGAAAAACCAAATGTACTCAGAAAAAGAGCTCACTCACCTTGTTTGCTGAGAGAGGGATATCCACTAAAATAAGAGTAGAACAAGCAAAGACCAAACAAAGACAGATCCCGGAAACTGGAAGAAAGTGCCAATGATGCAATCACAGCAGTGAAAGAAGCTCTAAATTACCAGGACTAATTCGGTGTTGCTCTCCTTGACATCCTGGCCTGACCTACATGCATCTGTAGGGGCAGACAGACTGGGTTTGCATGTCAGTTCTGCCACATATTAGCTATGCAACCATGGGCAAGTTTTCAACTTTCTAAGCTTCAGTTTCCTCATCTGCAGAATGGAGATGGTAACAATTCTTACCTTACAGGGTTACTATGAGACTTAAATAGACTTCAAACTGGGGGATGTGTTCAAAGCACACAGCCCAGAGCTTGACACAATCTAGAGTCTTAATAAATGTTAGCAATTGGGGTAGGCGCAATGGCTCATGCCTGTAATCCCAGCACTTTGGGAAGCTGAGGCAGGCAGATCATGAGGTCAGGAGCGAGACCAGCCTGACCAACATGATGAAACGGTTTCTACTAAAAATACCAAAAAAAAAAAAAAAATTAGCTGGGCATGGTGGCAGGCACCTATAATCCTGGTGCACACTCCAGCCTGGCGACAGAATGAGACTCCATCTCAAAATAAGTAAATAAATAAATAATAAAATAAATGTTAGCAATTGTTAGTTCCTGTCCACAGGTTGCGATCTATATGGTGGCAGTGTCTGCAAGGATTTTTCTTGGAGTCTCGAAGATGCCGGTTATGTGTGTGCAATCCAAACCAGGTTTAGCAAATGAAAGGAAGGCCTAGCCCCCAGGCTTACAACTCTCAAGTAGCTTAGCCCCACCGGGCGTGGTGACTCACGCCTGTAATCTCAGCTGTTTGGGAGGCTGAGGTGGGTAGATTACCCAAGGTCAGGAGTTCGAGACCAGCCTGGCCAACATGGTGAAACCCCATCTCTACTAAGAATACAAAAATTAGCTGGGCATGGTGGTACACGCCTATAATCCCAGTGACTCAGGAGTCTGAGGCAAGAAAATTACTTGAACCTGGGAGGCAGAGGTTGCAGTGAGCCAGGATCGCACCACTGCACTCCAGCCTGGGCCACAGAGCAAGACTCTCTCAAAAACAAATAAATAAACAGAAAATAAAGCAGCGCCGGGTGCGGTGGCACATGCCTGTAGTCCCAGCTACTTGGGAGGCTGAGGCGGGAGGTTCGCTTGAGCCCAGGAGTTCTGAGCTGTAGTGCGATCGGGTGTCTGCACTAAGTTTGGCATCAATATGGTGACCTCCTGGGAGCGGGGGACCACCAGGTTGCCTAAGGAGGGGTGAACCAGCCCAGGTTGGAAACAGAACAGGTCAAAACTCCTGTGCTGATCAGTAGTGGGATTGCACCTATGAATAGCCACTGCACTCCAGCCTGGGCAACATTGCAAGATCCCGTCTCTAAACAACAACAACAAAAAAAAAGAAAAAGAAAATAAAGCAGCTTAGATCACTTTATTTTGAAAGCATTACTGCTGCAGTGGGAGTTGAAGATTTTCACATTATGGCAGAAAGAAGCCCAAATATCTTTGATTCTTTACCCATCAAGAAAGAAATAACAAGTAGGCATAGAAGAGGGGAAATTACCAAATAACAAGGTAACTGACATTCCCCTAAATATTTGTTTATTTTTATTTTTTGAGACGGAGTCTCACTCTGTCACCCAGGCTGGAATGCAGTGTGTTATCTTGGCTCATGCTACCTCCACCTGCCGGGTTCAAGCAGTTCTCCACCTCAGCCTCCCAAGTAGCTGGGACTACAGGCGTGCGCCACCACGCCAAGCTAATTTTTGTATTTTTAGTAGAGACAGGTTTCACCATGTTGGCCAGGATGGTCTCGATCTCTTCACCTCGTGATCCGCCCGCCTAGGCCTCCCAAAGTGCTACGATTACAGACATGAGCCACTTTGCCCTGCCTATTTATTTTTTAAGACGTAATCTTGCTCTGTAGCCCAAGCTGGAGTGCAATGGTGTGATCTCAGCTTACTGCAACCTTTGCCTCCTGTTCAAGTGATTTTCCTGCCTCAGCCTCCCAAAGTAACTGGGACTACAGGCATGCGTCACTACACCTGGCTAGTTTTGTATTTTCAGTAGAGATGGGGTTTCACCATGTTGGCCAGGCTGGTCTCAAGCTCCTGACCTCAGGTGATCCGCCTGCCTTGGCCTCCCAAAGTGCTGGGATTACAGGCGTGAACCACCTGACCTGGCCATCCCCCAGGTATTTATTTCTCCACCTCCTACAACTATTTTTTAAATACTTCCTGAATCATCTCAATTTTTCCAAGTAAAACTGTATAAATATTAGGTTTTAAAATATCTGATATTCCTATGGCACTTGTCCCCTTTACAATGCACTTTCATTTAATCTCATTCATACTCTACAAATGTTTGTAAGGAAAGCAGATATTTACCTACAGCTATGCTTTTCCAATCTGGCTGCAACCTAGAATCAACTAGGGACTTTCTAGGAATTCCATGCCCAGGGCATACCACAGACCAAGTAAACTAGAATCTTTGGGGGTGGGCCAGGCATGGGTATTTTTAGCTGTCCCCTCCAGTGATCTGATGAGTCTAATATGTAGCAGCAGTTGGGAACCACTAACTGTTCCTTTTGTTCCCCTAGCTCCAAAGACACTTCCTCATCTCCTTGGAGAAAGGAGATCAAGGCTCCTTATTCTTCCATTGCAGAGCTACGAAGACTAGGGCTTAGGAAGGTTAAGTGATTTGCTGCTAAGAGGAAGGGCCAGAAACAGAATCCCAAACTCAGACTGGGGGGCATCCAACCCTGGCTGAGTGTGCTCCTACTGCATACCAGCCACTGAACTACCCATTAACCAAGAATGGAAAAGATGCAGGAAATCATGCCATTCTATAACACGACAGGATGCTATGGAGCCCAGGCTGGGGAGGTGGGGAAGGTGTTTCTAAACTTCGTTTGTAAGGTGAATCTTAATGCCAAGAAGATGTGAGGCGATAGTGAGGGCCTGGAGAAGGGAGTGTGGAGGTTCGGAGTGGCCAGTAAGGGTTTGGGAATGATATTAAAAATGTTCCTAAATTGGCTGGTTACAGTGGTTCATGCCTATAATCCCAGCACTTTAGGAGGCTGAGGCAGGCGGATCACCTGAGGTCAGGAGTTCAAGACTAGCCTGGCCTACATGGAAGGACCCTGTCTCTACTAAAAAAAAAAAAAAAATGCAAAAATCAGCCGGGCATGGTGGCACAAACCTGTAATCCCAGCTACTCGGGAGGCTGAGGCAGGAGAATTGCTTGAACCCAGGAGGCGGAGGTTGCAGTGAGCTGAGATTCTGCCATCACACTCCAGCCTGGGTGACAGAGTGATACTCCATCAAAAAAAAAAAGTTCATAAGCTAATTAAGATCATTTCAACTGGCTGTACACACCTGTGCTCAGAAGGTTCTGCAATCCTGGACAGTGTCTGCCATTCAACCACTAACAAAATATCTCAGGTCTTTCTGGGTGTAAACACTTAGCCAGTAGTTTGTAGACACAGACTTGAGTGGGCAGCAGAGTTACCCAGAGAGCTCATGAAAACACAGATTGCTGGGCTGTATCCCTAGAGTTTCTGATTTAGTCAGTCTGATGCGGGACATGAGAATGTGCGTTTCTTTTTCTTTTCCTTTTTTTTTTTTCTGAGACAGAGTAATGCTCTGTTGCCCAGGCTGAAGTACAGTGGTTGCTCACTGCAACCTCTGCGTCCGGGGCTCCCGGGATCAAGCGATTCTCCTCCCTCAGCCTCCTGAGTAGCTGGGATTACAGGCACGTGTCACCATCCCCAGCTAATTTTTGTATTTTTAGTAGAGACGGGGTTTCACCACATTAGTCAGGCTGGTCTTGAACTCCTGATCTCACGATCCACCCACCTTGGCCTCCCAAAGTGTTGGGATTACAGGCGTGAGCCACCGTGCCTGGTGAGAATGTGTGGTTGTAACAGGTCCTCAGGTGAACCTGATATACTGGTCTGGAACCAGGCTGAAGAACCATTGCATGAGGGCAAAAACCTTGGAGGGCCTGGTGTCCTGTGAAGAAGTTGAAGAAAACCCCAAGGTCCTCCACTGGCTGCTGGTAAATATTTGTTTTATACCAGCAATAGAAATAAACCACTTAAATTGTTTTTCAAACTCCTTGAGCTATTAAGATACCTCTTAATATTCCTGTCCAGCAAAAGTCATTGTCTACAGGGAAGAAGTCTATCTTCTTAGGCACGACCAGTTTTTCCAGGGGACATTTTTCTCAGAGAAAAACAAGAAGTGGTTTATGTCCAAAAAATCTGGTCCTCAAAATAAATGAATTCAGCAGTAACTATATAACTACAGAGAAAGTTATCAAATATATTAGGGGGACTGTAATGGCTGCAGTTTGCAGTTAGAACTGCCTGGTCAGTGGAACTTGAATATAATGAGAGATACCTAATGTGATTGTTACTAAGTCCAGGAGATGGCTTCTAATTTACTCTTATTTTGCCAAGGAAGAAATGAAGGCTCAAAAAGATATAAGTAACTTTGACCAAGGTCACAGAACCAGCAAGTAGCAAAGGTATGTAAAACTGAAGCAGTGATCAAGGGGAATAGCTGTGGATAAGGCCTCCCTAGAAGGCTTTAGTGAGGATTCCATGAGAGGAAGGATTTGCTCTTCCCCAAAACCACCTCCCTGCACTTCCTGGAGTTGAAACAGGGAAAGTTTCCTGGTGTGAAGGAGCCCAGGGACCCTTCCTCTGGCGAACAGCTCAGCTCAGCGCAGAGGAGTCCTGGCTCAGTTCCACTGAGAGACAAGGAGGGCAGTTTCCTCTGATTCTGTCTTGGCCATGAAAATACAAACTCTATGCATTCTAATGAAAGAGAAATCCCTTCGGTCTTCTGGAATCCCCTTAGACTGGCTGTTTCCAGTGCTTGCCTGCTTTCTTTTTGAGATAGGGTCTCACTCTGCTACCCAAGCTGGAGTGCAATGACGTAAACACTCACTGCAGCCTTGACCTCCTGGGATCAAGTGATCCTCCTAGGATCAAGCAATCCTCCCACCTTAGCCTCTGGTGTAGCTGGAATCACAGGTGTGGACCACCATGCCCAGTTCATGTTTTGAATGTTTGTAGAGATGAGTATCTCACTTTCTTGCCCAAGCTGGTCTCGAACTCCTGGGCTCAAGCCATCCTCCTGCATCAGACTCCGAAAGTGCTGGGATTACAATTGTGAGCTGCCACACCCGGCCTCTTGTGCCTTATTTCTTAATGGGCAAGAAAAATGCACAGGATTTTGCTACTGCTCAGGCTTTGATCAGCAAAAGAAAAGAACAATGATATATGCTCCTCACAATCACGGTGATGCAGGTAGACCATGCTGGCTCATGAGACCATTTCCCTTAGCCCACAGTGATAATTGAGTATCCTCTCCTAGGTTTCTTTGTCTTTTTTTTGTTTGTTTTTGAGCTGGAGTCTTGCTTTGTCATCCAGGCTGGAGTGCAATGGTGTGATCTTGGCTTACCGCAACCTCCACCTCCAGGGATCAAGCAATTCTCTTGCCTCAGCCTCCCAAGTAGCTGGGATTACAGGCATGCCCCACTACACCTGGCTAATTTTGTATTTTTAGTAGAGACGGGGTTTCTCCGTGTTGGTCAGGCTGGTCTCAAACTCCTGACCTCAGATGATCCGCCCACCTCAACATCCCAAAGTGCTGGGATTACAGGCGTGAGCTACCATGCCCAGCCCCTCTGCTAGGTTATTATAAGGAGTCAGTGAGTCAGTGTATTAGTTGGATCAAGCCAGTATCATCACCTGGGGACCTGCAGGAAATGTACATTCTTGGGCTGCACCCCACTGACTCAAACTGAGTATTTAACAAGCCCTCCAGGTGGATCTGTTTCCTCAAGTTTGATAACCACTGCTCTTGAAAGTAAGCTCCATGAGGATTAAGATTTTTGTTGGTTTAATCACTGCTGAACCCCCAGTGCCAAAGCAATGCCTGGCCTATCCAATAAATATTTGTTAAGTGACTGAATGTGTCCCGATGAAACAGAAGAGAAAGAAAACAGACTCAAGAGAGCCCGGTGCTTCTACTATATTTACACAGCTCCTCGACTAGCTGTGCCTCTCACTAATTTGTAGTAAATTCTATGAGTTGGAGACTATAGCATCTCTCCCTCACCCTTGCATTCCCAGCAATTAACCCACCTCACCACAGTGGGCTCCTGATAACATCCTACTAAAGGCCCCAAGGTCTCCCAGCTTCAAATCAAGGTTCGTACCACCACTGTCAACAGGTGTCACCAAGTCTGTCCCTCCACTTTCCTGAAAGAGCTCTAAAGAACACCAAACCCCCAGCCATCAGCTAACTATTTCCCAGTTTCCATCCCCCACGTGCACATCCCACTGCAGAAGGGACTTTGCTCTGCTCCTCAGCTCTGGCAACAAAGTCTGAGCACGGTAGGCACTCCATAAATACCTGCTGAGTGAATGGCCAACCCCCTGCTGGGTGGGACATGATAAATACCAATGCCCTTCCCGCAACACCACCATGCTCAAATCAGCAGGTCCTCAAACTGCTCTCAAACAGCGCAAAAGGGAAGACTGAGTGAGGGGACATGATATCAAAGCAATTACAAATGAGTTCCAGAGACCTCCAGTTCCTGCATCAGCCTTTTTAGCTCTGCCATGACAACTGCAATTCATTACCCTGATTCACACACAGCCCTGGTGCCAGCTCACTGGCAAGAGTCGCTTCACTCCAGAAATTCCAAAGAAGGGCTTGCCTCCGATAAGACTGGGGGAGGAGGGGAGTTTATTGATTCATATAATGAGTGCTGCCAAGGTGGTTTGTGAGCTCTAATGTCAATGTGGCTCAGGTGAGCCACGGCCCACCAGGAAGAGACTTGAGTTGGCAAGCAAGAAACAGAGGCGTTAGCTCCTCTACCATTACCAAGGCACAGGAGGGTAGGTTGGCCTACCTGGAAGGAGCTCCCATCTGAAGGCCTGATGTGTACTAAGCATTGTGCTAAGACTTTTTATGTTGGATATCATATCTTCACCATGACCCTCAGGGGTAGGTAGATCCTACTCTTATCCTTGTTTTACAGCCGAGAAGGAACTCAAGGTCACTTACTATTTTAAAGTAAAGCCAGATTGGACTCATTATCCTCTGATGATCCTTATGGAGAGCCTATCTACTACAAGGAATCATATGGTATGCCAATCCTATATCTGGATGGAACCACACACACACACATTTTTTTCCATAGTGAAAAAATGAGCTTGCCACTTGACTTGTCTCTCAGCCTCAGTTTCCCCATTTGCAAAATGCCAGAAAAATAGGATGAGCAATAGTGTTTGGCAGGTGACAGACAATGGATTAGGATCTTTAAAGACAATCATAATTATTTATCACCATTATCACCAGGTGCCATTGTTCTCACTGTCAGTGATACAAACAATGCACTTGTAAGAAATTCCTGGAATACATAGTGAAATGCTCACAGCGAGGCTCTCCAAGAAAAGCCACGACAGATGTAGGACTGGAAGGCCATCCCAGGGTCATCTCATCCTAGCAGCCACCTGATGCCTGCATCTTGACATTCTATCCTTCCAAGTCTGTTACCCCTCAGTGGATCCCAGGGGCTGCCCCAGGGACCAATCCAACGAGTAACCGCCACTGGGCGGGGAGGAAGCCAGTGTGGGGGCCCGCTACTAACACAGGCTTGGGGAACAGCAGGCAGCCGACTAGGGAAAGTCAGCAGCTGCCGTTGGCCTGGTGTCCTCGCTGCCAGAGAGTGATGAATGGAGCAACAGAAGAAAAAAAAGCCAACAAAGGTGTCCCTAATCTTGATGCAGCTTCATTTTTTTTTTTCTGGCTGACCATTGAGTGAGAACTTAAGCCTCTGTCCCTTTTCTTTGGCAGACATTTGAAACTGAAAGATCCCATTTCTTCCCAACGGAGAGATGTCATGGGTAGAAGCACTGAGCAGGCAATTGGCAAGTGGGGGGTGGTGGGGAGAATGCGCATGTGACCCACCACACTTGTCCTTTTTCTTCCCCTCCTCCCCACTCTGCTCCACTCCCTCTTCCCCATCCTGCATCTTTAGAGAATATTTTCCTCACACAATATTGAATGCCTGTCCCCTCCTCCTGCCACCCCATTATTTTTTTTTCTGCTTAGGAGCTAGAGGCTAAAAGGCCTGCTGGGGAAGGTTTAATAACAAAATGCCACTGTATCCAGTTTCTTAGTTTTCTCTTTCTTTATCTCACCCTGAAACAGATTTGAGACAGCAGCAGCTGAACCTTTCACTGTTCTGCCTAAAGGTGTGCAGCCGGCTGGTCATCTCCATGCTGGGAGAGGCAAGACGGGAGTTTTTTTTGCCCAGATCGAGCCCTCAGTCCTGCCCAAGTGGAAGTGCTTCCCTCAGCAAATAGCAGGGAGCTGATGATAGGGATGTCACCAGGCCACTTCTCCAAGTGAAGTGGAATCCTCTTATCCAGGGCCTCTTGCTGAACTGGAGGCTGCAGAGCCTCATCACCTAGCACTACATGTGGCTAGAGAGAGCTCCTGATACACGTCACGGACAGCCACCTGACATTAAGTCGGCATCCCCTGCAAATGCCACTAAAGCCTGATCAAGGCTTCTGCCACCTAGGGAACTGTGCAGCAAGACGGTGGCCACCTCCGACTCACATTTATTCTAGCCTTGTCTCTCCTTACATGCACCTGAACTTGGCGTGCCAACCTTCCAGGTAACTAAGGCAACCTGATTCTCTTCCCTTCAAAAGGGCAGTGTTTTTCTCACAGCAATCTGGGACCCCAGGGAATTGGAAAATCGGGTCAGTTTGGCTAAGCCCTCTCCCCGGGAGGGGGAGGGATAGCGACAGAGAGGAACGGCCTTGACTACTCATTCCCTGGCTGTTGGGAGCAAATACCCAAGCGACTTGGAAAGGACTGCGAACTCCCTGTACACACTGCATCTTTCAAAGAGTCCCTCTTGCCTCCACTTCTCTTCTCCCATCCCCAGAGCTCTGGTTAGCCAGCTGCTCTCAGAAGGTGGAGTTTACACCAAACAGTCTCCTAAGCTGCCATAAGGGTCTCACTGGCTTCTCTGATTAATGCTCCTTACAATGTCTCTCCCTGAGATCCATGTCAGGTTCACCGGTTTTAAAAATAAATGATGCCGGGCATGGTGGCTCGCATCTGTAATCCCAGCACTTTGGGAGGCTGAGGCGGGAAGATCACGAGGTCAGGAGATCGAGACCATCCTGGCCAACATGGTGAAACCCCATGTCTACTAAAATACAAAAAATTAGCTGGGTGTGGTGGTGCGCGCCTGTAGTCCCAGCTACTTACCAGGCTGAGTCAGGGGAATCGCTTGAACCTGGGTGGTGGAGGTTGCAGCGAGCCGAGATTACACCACTGCACTCCAGCCTGGTGACAGAGCAAGACTCCGTCTCAAACAAAAGAATAAATGGTAACTCTCAAGCCCACCTGTCAGCAGGGCACTCTGGGGCCCTGAGATGGATTAATAAACTAGACAGAGCCAGACTAGGCTATAGCTAGTGTGAGTGTAGACACAAGAATCCAGCTAGGTGGGCTCCAGTCCCAGATGCAACACCTGTTGGTGATCTTGAGCAAGTTACTTAACCTTTCTAAGTTTCAGTTCCCTCATCTGAAGTACTTACGCTATATGGCTGTTGAAAAGATGAAACGAGATCACAATACAGAATGCTTGGCTCAGTGAGCAGCAGAGAGTAAACACTCAATGGATGTTGGTATTGACTATTATTTTATTCCTCTCTGGGTTACCAAACTCTTACTTCTCCTTATTATCTATCCAAGTGTTTTTAAACCTCCTTTCTTTCTTAATAATTGACATAGGATGTTCCCAGGCATAGTAGACGCCTATGGAATGTGTAGATCTTAAACTGAAGCCTTGGAAAGAGATGAAAAGCCCTCTAATAACTTGCATATAAGTATTGGTATTATAGTCTACAGGTATTAGTGGACCATTAAGAGCAGAAGCATGGGGAATAGAGAGGCTCTGGGTAATTTCCCTGGCAGACTGGTTATAACACTCAAGAAAGCTTGTTGGGCAGGGTGCAGTGGCTCACGCCTGTAATCCTA
The DNA here is from genome assembly GCA_963573385.1 of Cacajao melanocephalus. NCBI lineage: Eukaryota > Metazoa > Chordata > Mammalia > Primates > Pitheciidae > Cacajao > Cacajao melanocephalus. The sequence continues at coordinate 17,583 of CAUYLG010015069.1, read as the reverse complement.
ACACTTTGGGAGTCCGAGACAGGCAGATAACTTGAGGTCAGGAGTTCGAGACCAGCCTGACTAACATGGTGAAACCCCCGTCTCTGCTAAAAATACAAAAATTGGCTGGGTGAGATACCACATGCCCGTAATCCCAGTTACTCAGGTGGCTGAGGCATGAGAATTGCTTGAACCCGGGAGGCGGAGGTTGCAGTGAGCTGAGATCGCACCACTGCACTCCAACCTGGGTGACAGAGCAAAATCCACTCTCACAAAAAAAAAAAAAAAGCTTGTTGGAATGTAAATTGGCGGAAAATAACATTATACTGACAACAATAACCCTACATCTACTTCACTTGATTATAAAAATAGGAATTCACTTGCATTCACTGGAACTTTAATCATCAACATACGGCAAATTCCTATGACACAACTCACACACGATCGTGACACATCATGAATGCAATATCCTGGTCTACACAATCAAGAAGGATTATGGAGAATAATCCAGCTATACACATAAAATATGTCTGAATTATTATCACCGATGAGAAGAACATAGATGTGATTTTTAGTAAAAAATTTATGTAAGAGAAAGAGGAAAATAAACTCTTACTAGACTCAAGGTTGGCATTTATTTTCTGCGTGACCGAGGGCAAGTCACTTGTCTCTGGTTCTCGATTTCTTTTTTTGTTTTTCTTTTCCTCTTTATCAGAGATTGAACATCAACTCAGTTTCATCAGTTAAATGAGAGGCCTAGATTTCACGAACAGAAAGGTCCACTCCAACGACAAAATTGGGTAGATGTGCAGCCTCCATTTGAAGCTGGTGGGTGTTTCACAGGTACTTTCTAGTAAACGTTAAACGAACTGGCATTCCTGAACGTCCCCTACATGTCAGATATAATGTTTGTTGCCCTACCTACCTTCACTTAACACACATAACTACCCCTGATGGTTGATAGGCCCTCATTCATTAGAAGACAAACCCAAAGTTCAGAGAGAATATGTCACTTGCCAAGGTAACTCAGGTAGCAAGTGGCAAATCCAAGATTCCAGGAGCCAAAAGCTCACTTATCCACATTTGCCCTCTAGTTGCCCATGACCTGGCCACACCAGAGTGGCCACAGGTAAGTGAAATCACGCCTGTCCTAGCTCCATTTCCCAAGGCTAAATTCCTTAGGCAGTGGAGCAGCGGTCTTGATTCTGCAGCTAACTCAGCAGGAAGTAAAATGAGGCAGTGGTTAGAATCGTGGATTCTGGAGTTAGCCAGCCTAGTAGTCACATCTCAGCTCCACAAAGGTTGAGGGGCTATACCAAGCCTCCCCGTGCACTGGGGTAATTCAAATGGGTAATAATTGTACCTAGTTCCAGGTTTTTAGGAGGATTTAAAGATATAACCCATGTAAAGCTTTCAGCAGACTGCCTGAATACAATAAATACACAATCATTATTTGCTCCCTAGCTAAACGGGAGGGCTTTTGATGGTGGCAAGCAGTTTCCAAGCTTATCTATGGCGGGAGTTATGAATCTGGGGTCCAGGAGGTCCCTGAAATTATGTGCAAAAACCTTTTCTCTAGGAAGAGTTCTGAACCTTTATTAGTCTCATAAGGGTCTGTGACCTGACAGAGGTTAAGACTTTTTGACTGCTGTAGACCTGACTTCCTACTATATAAATTATTTCTGAAATAACAGGGTTGGCAAGAAAAAGATCCTCAGGTCATGACAGAAGTTGCTGAATCCTCTCAGCAAGGCCCCTACAGCTATGTGGGCCTCTGGTACTTATCACACAGACCCAAAAACTGCCCAGAATTCCCAGGTGGTTCCTACGAGATTTGTCTGAATACAAATCACACAACAAGCAGGAATCAGGCTGCAGGAACCTTCTCTGGGAGGGCCAGCCCCAAAGATCTATTCTTCCTCTGAGAACAATCGGTGCATTTGTTTTGCATACCATGAAGTGAAATACACAGGACGCTGGCCCCTTTGCTAGAAGCTCCCAAAAGCACCCGGAGTTACTCCGCAAAAGGAGCATGGCTCCAAGGTGCTGTTCAGACCTGATCCACAGCACCTGATTCCCGAAGGACCTGTCACCTTCCCAGCCTGGCCTTGACTCAGGAAAAGCCTGTGGTGCTGCTGGAGCCTTTGGCCCAGTGGGCAGGACCCATGCTGCCCACTGGACCCTCTCTGGTTGTTGGGACAACCATCCTCAGGAATTTCGGCCTCCCAGTCTTCCCCTGGGTGAGAAGGGGAGAGAGTTGGCAAGGCTGGCTGCTTGGCTGCTCTTCCAACCCCCTGGTGAAAGGGGAAGCTGAAAACTGGATTCCCTACCCCCAGCAGCTCCTGGCCGGCCAGCACACAAAACAGCTCAGCCCCAGAGGGAGGAATGTGCCAAGACATTCTTTAGGGTTGGTAACCAGAGACGCTATTTTGTCCTTGGTGGCTAAGAAATCACTTTTCTGACTGAAGGAGCATTTGACTTACTTCTTTTAAATTCAGGGGAATGGGTGGGCATCTCCATGATTCAGATAAGGAAAAATCAAGGCAAATGCACACACACACACACACACACACACACACACACACGCTCACTCACTCACACACTTAAGGGGTGGAATTTTTTAAGCGCAATTTTTTGTGTCATAGCATTCATCAATTGCAGGGATAGAACTACCTTGGCAGAATTTTTTCTCCCCAACCCACCACCCCCCAAAATAAGTTTGGCTCTTTTTAGCTTTGTTAAATTTCTTCTTCCTTTTTCTCACAGACCATCCCTGTTCCCCCTTCTCTTCTCAAGGAGTCTGGAGAGGTAAAAAGAGGCAGAAGGGTTTGAAATAATATCTAAGAGCTGGCAGGCCCCTGGACACCATCTAACCAATGCACTCCTCAAGTACTCAAACCTCAGAGAGGTCAAGTGATTTGCCCGAGGCCACACAGACAGGACTAAAAGGCAGAAATGAGGTGTGCCAGAGGGAAATTCCAGAAAACCGCAAGTGGATATCCTCCAATTAGCTCTTTTCCAAAACTTACAAAGCTGGGCCACAATAATGACCGCTGAGTTGACCTGAGACCCCCTCAGCACCCCAAGTTCAGGGGCCCAACACCAGCCCAGCGCAGGTGGGATGACAAAGAGGTACAGAGATGAAGCTTAAAAACCAGTGACACAGGCATGGTGGCTCACGCCTGTAGTCCTAGTATTTTGGGAGGCTGAGGCAGGTGGATTGCCTGAGCTCAGGAGTTCGAGACCAGCCTGGGCAACCCAGTGAAACCTTGTCTCTACTAAAATACAAAAAATTTGCCAGGCGCGGCGGCATGCGCCTGTAGTCCCAGCTACTGGGGAGGCTGAGGCAGGAGAATTGCTTGAATCCAGGAGGCAGAGGTTGCAGTGAGCCAAGATCACGCCACTGCACTCTAGCCTAGGCGACAAAGCAAGACTCCATCTCCAAAACAAACAAACAAACAAACAACAAAAAAAAAAACAGTGACACAAGATGAAGAAGGTGAGCGGCTCACCTAAGTGCCACTATGTTTCTGCTGCCTCTCCACGGCTTGCCAATCTGCCTAAAAACAAAGGCTGGGCAGGCCAGGTGCTGGGGCCTTAGGCTGGCCATAGTACCTAGCTGATACATACTAACACTGGGTTTTTTTCCCCTGTCCTTTTTGCTTCCCCTTTATGACAATAGATATAACTAGTTTCCCATTTGTGAAAATGGTACAAAAATTTTTAAAGTGAGTTGATCTAAAGTCAAGCAGTGAGTAAGCAACAGCACAGGTGGATATGGCAAAAAAAAATACTGGAGGTGGTCCATATAACACTAAAATTTGAGAGATTGTGCTCTAGCCCATCAGTTCTGCATAGAAGCTACTTGCTTGCCCTTTTGCAAGGGTAAGGGATTACTGCTGTTTGAGAGAAGCTTCCTATTGCTGTATTAGAAGTGCCCAGATGCGTGATTATCAGTGTTGGAGGGCGAGCTCCTTTCCCTCCAACAGGACATCCACCTGCTAACAGCACACAGGCCTCAGTAAACCACAGGGACCTAAACTGGGGCAGGTCACATACACTTGAACTTGTGTCTGCTCTGAGAAAAGAACAAGAGAAAAGGCACTGCCAAGTTCACCAACACAGTAACAAAGCCGGCAACTGACCTGAGTAGGGGTGGGAAGCAGTGTGTCAGGATGACAAGCTGGAAGGTTAGAACTTGAGAACTGGTGAAGAACTGGTATGCAGAATGGCAGAAAAATCAAAGTACTTGAGCAAATCACACCTCTGGGCTTCAAATTCTCTCTTATGTTCCAAATGGGAGTTGGGCTCTATGTCCCTTCCAACTTTTAGGCGTCCCAATATTCCCTTCCAAGCAAACCGTTCATCTGACAAAGAGGGAAACTGAGGCTCAGAGGCTGAAGCAGCTTGCCTAAGAGACGCTCTCTAGCATTAAACATTTGTCTTCCAGATTACATTCATAAGACATTCAGCATGGTGCTGAGTGTAGAGGAGGCATCCAGGAAGTGCTGAATGAATGAATGAGTAAATGAACGCAAGTGCTCCCATAAGCTACTGGGAATCTCAACTCTCATTTTCTTTCTGCTTCTTTTCTTTTGTTAACCCACATCTTGCTACACTTCTGGGACACCCCCATTCCAACCACACAAGATGAAGAGTCCAAGAAATTGACCTTGGTTGCTTTACAGGGACCTGACCCCCAAGGTCACAGACAAGGTTTAAACTCCACATTCCCCAAGACACTCTGACCACAGACCATGTCAAAAACACCGTGGTCCGGGGACTCCAGGACGTACATGGAGAGGGTCTATGTATGTGTATGTGCTGCGTGTGAGCAGATAAATGCCAGCCGAAACCAGGAAAAAGTCCAGAGAGGTAAGAGCCACACTGAGCCATCTCACGCTCCACCTGCCTCTGCACATCATCTCAAACAACAGCGGCCTGGTACCCACCAAGGTCAGGTCCCGCTGGTGCAGGGCTGAGGAGCCTCGCCCTCCCCACCTCCCCCGCACCAGGGAAGAAAGGGAGGAGAAAGAGGCGAGGGACAGGGCTTTCCCGGAGGCCTCTCACCTCCATCTCCATCCTAACAGCTTCCAAGTTGTTGCTAGATTCCTAGAGAACCAGTCTCCCTCATCTGCCCTCCCCCGACTTCTTCACTTCCTCCCTACCCTTGGGCTCCAGGCCCCCCTGGCTGCTCCTGTGCTGTTCTCAGGAGCATCCGAGGCACCTGTCAAAAAGCACAGCCCAGGCTGCCTTCCTCGGCGCCGAGTGCCCTCTCTCCTGCAGTCTCCCAAGGAATCCTGGGTCCCGACCACCCACTCCAAACCGGACACTTCCCCATCCCCATCCGCCCACCCCCACGCTGGGGGGAAGCCTCCCCGGGAAGACCTGGCTTCTCCTGGCTAGGTCGCTCCCCCCACCCCCGCCCCCGCCCGACCTCTCTTCCTAAAGGGGGCGGGCGGTGCTCGAGCTTAAGGTCAAAACTCCGGGCAGGTGCCGGCTGGGGCCTAAGTCCTCCATCTGGGGATGGTGGTGGGGCAGCCTGGGCCAGCTCGCCGGTAGGCGCCTCCTCTCAGTAGCCCACTGAGGCAAGAGCAGCGCTCCAGAAGGTTGCGGGGAGAGGGGGTGACGAACTGAGGAGAGCGCAGAGGCACGCAGAGCTCCCCCGCCCCCGCCCAGTCCCGGCCCGCGGCTCCAGGGGCAGGTGGGGGCCCGAGCGGGGGTGCGAGGGCACGGAGGAGGGTCGCAGGGTCCTACCTGTCCCGCGGGTCGATCCAGCTGGTGGTGCGGTTCGTGTGGTCTATGTAGTAGACCTTGCCGTCGAAGTCGCGCGCCTCCTCCCAGCCCTCCGGCAGGGGCAGCTCCGGCCGGGGCATCTTCCCGAGCGCGGCCGGCGCTCCCCCATACAGCTCCCGGCCGCCGCGGGGGCTCAGCGGCTCCAGCCGGCCGCTCTTAGCCCGGGCGGCCGCCGAGGCACCATGATCGGGGGGGTGGAGCCCTCGGACAGGGGGCCCTAGTGGGGGCCGGCCGGGGTGGCGCCGCTGTCCATGCGGCCCTGCTGCCCCGACCCGGCGCCGCCCGCTCCTCCCGCCGCCGGCCTCTCACGCTGCCATGTGCGCCCGCAGCGGCACGGTTTGGGCCCGGGTGCGCGCCCAGCCGGCCGGGCAGAGCGAGCCGAGCGCCGCCGCCGCCGCCGTCTGCCCTCCTCCGCCGCGCGGCGCGCTGCGCCCTCCACGCCGCCGCTGCCGCCGCCGCCTCCCTCTCCTCCCTGCAGCCGGGTGCCGTCCCTCCTCTCCGCTCCGCGGCTCTGAGCTCGCTGGGTTTGTGACTTCTGCCTCCGCCAGGTGCGGCTTGGGCGGTGCAGGTAACCGCGCTGCCCCGGAAACGGGAGGCGGAGCGCCGGGCGCCTGGGTTCCCGGGTCCCCTCCCCGCGCGCAGCGCCACGAGGGCGGGTCCTAGGGCCCGAGACGCGCCCCCTCGTGGGACAGTCCCAGCCGCCGGCCACCCCTACGCTGCCCCTGCCAGAAGGAGAGACCGCCGCTCACCTGGGTCCCAGACCCTAGGGGGCTGGGCCAAAACCCGCTCTTCCTCTACCTACAACGCTCCTATCTCTGTCCACCCGGAGTAGCCAGGCTCTTGGCACAGGTGCCCCCAAATCTTGAAACTCTCTGCTTTTCTGTTGTGTGGAATCAGGAGTCAGGCAAGAAGTGGTTAAATGGAAACATTCTTGCGAATTGGGAAACATAAGTTTTCCAGGATCTCTGGTCCCTTCCCCCAACACATGCACCATCTGTCTCCTCCTTATTCAACTCTCTCCACGTCGTTTCGCCCACCCTCCACCCCTCCCCACCATTTGGAAATGTAGCTGGCTCCCCTTAGGGCCCCTAAAATTAGGAGCGCTGTGAATCCGTTTTCCTGGGAGGACTTCCAGAAGGTGCCAGGGAAAACACTTTGTAAAGTAGCAGTACTGCCATCGTTATTGTTAGCTAAATTGAAGACTTACCTGTGACAGACTGTGGCTAGCAGCTTCACAGGCGTTCTTTCCCGGGATACTTTGAGGTAGGTGTGTTACGGATCTCAGAGAAGCGAGGTTATGAAAAAGAGGAAAGCAAGCAAAGCAAAATTCCATCTTGAAAATGTTAAAGCGGGCCGGGCGTGGTGGCTCACGCCTGCAATCCAAGCACTTTGCAAGGCCGAGGCAGGTGGGTTCCCTGAGGCCCGGAGTTTGAGAACAGCCTGCTCCAGATGGCAAAACCTCGTCTCTACTAAAAATACAAAGTTTAGCCAGGCATAGTGACACACGCCTGTAATCTTAGCTAATCGGAAGACTGAAGCATAAGAATCGCTTGAACCTGGCAGGTTGATGCTGCAGTGAGCCAAGATCATGCCACTGCACTGCAGCCTGGGCAACAGACTGAGACTTGTAAAAACAAAATAAAACAACAACAACAACAACAAAAACCCAACACTTTAAATGGGGAATTATTTGGTATGTGAATTATATCTCAATAAAGTTGTTAAAAATAATTGAATTGTGGCCAAACAAGGTGGCTTACGCCTGTAATCCCAGCACTTTGGGAGGCCAAGGCGGGTGGATTACCTGAGGTGGGGAGTTCGAGACCAGCCTGGCTAACATAGTGAAACTAAAAATACGAAAAACAGCCAGGCATGGTAGTGGGTGCCTGCAATCCCAGCTACTCGGGAAGCTGAGTGGGAGAATCACTTGAACCCAGGAGGCAGAGGTTGCAGTGAGCCAAGATCGTGCCATTGCACTCCAGCCTGGGAGACAGAGTGAGACTCCATCTCCCCTGCTCCCCCGCCAAAAAAAAAATTAAATTGCATCAGAAGACAAAAATGCACATGACTATATTTACTGAAGCACTACTTGCAATAACAAAATACCTGAAACAGTCCAAATGCTCTACAATAATTTAACTCTTGTGTGATATATAACATAAGAACAAAAATAACCTTTAAAAGTAAACTGTTTTCTGTTATGACACTGTGGATAGTAAAAAGCTAACTTAATCTAAGATTACAGAATTTGTACTTTGTGATAAAATAATAAGTAATTATGTTGGTATAGCAAAACTGGGATTTTGGGTTCTAGGGAAAGAAGAAACAATGAAAGATATCTGAGTTTCAGTCAATACCCTGAAGGGCTAAATTTGTATTGGAAATATCACTATAATCTTATGTTGATTTTGCCTTCAAAACAAGTGTATGTATCCTAGCTCTGTCCACTGAATAGGCCTAGAAGTAAGAACCACTTCAGCAATAATGAAATGTGGTCTACAAAGGTATTTATTTTCCACTTAAATGAACAACGGCTCCTGGGAGAAACGGCTGATTCCAGATCTGAGGCAAGAAACAGATTAAGTCTGTATAATCTTGTCATACCAGATAGCAAGAAAGATGTCAAAAACTACTAGGTTTGGGTCAAAAAGATTCAGGAGAAGCTGAATTCAACTTGAAGAGACTTCCAAAGGCCAAAGAAGGGAGGCAGATGATATCATCTTATACACAGAAAAATCTCTATTGATATTAGTGACTATCAAAACTAATATCAAACATGTTTAAATCCATGTGTTCATGATCATACTAAAGAAAAACTCACTTGAAAGATATTAGGGAAAAAAATCCACCATTTATATCCGATTTGACTATACCAGTTGTACCTTGAGATAAGCAAGTAATTGAGTAGAGGAATGTTTTCTCTATGGATACATCTAACAAACAAATGAAGGAGGAAGGAATAAGAATTAGAGTATTACCATTTTTGTAATCCTTAATAAAATAATAATCATTGGCAATGTAAAGACAACCAGCCATTATATGGCTCCTAAGAAAAGTGTACAACCTAAGTTATGAAGTAGTCTTGACAGAAAACAAAAAAGGCAAGACTGAGGTCTCCAGGTCTTACTAATAAGATACAGGAAATACAGTGCCAGATGAACATGTTTAAATTTTCAGAACAAGACAGGTTATTCAGTAAATATAAATTTAAAATTCCCTTAAAAGAGAAGACACCATAAGCTAAGTTAGAGACAATGTGAACATGCATATAACAGTATAACGGTTCTATAAAAAAACACAACAAACTGATAATTGTGGTTTCTAAGGGTTAGAATTTGAGGCTGATGGGCAGAAGAGAAAGGGTAATTGCTTGTTAATACACATGTCTCTCTGCATTTTGCATTTTGTACCATATTACTTTTTTAAAAACATAAATTTTTAAGTCACAGGAAAAGCACCAAGATAATATAAATTACAGAAACAACCACAAACTCTTATTGGAGTGACTATTGGTAGTTGGTGAACTAGAATTCAGCGTTTATGTAAAGTTATTTTTGTCTTTAGCTTTACATTATCCAGTCAAAACATTACATTGCCCATTTTCCAAAGTTACTTAGGTCAGCTCCTTTCCCCTCTACCACTTTCATTAAGATATGTCATACATTTATAATACAGTTAGATTCATCAGTTATAGTCTCCATTTCATCCTAGGTTCTCCTGACATCTTGGTTGATTTTTTAATTTACACCAGGGAAGTTCATTCTACAAATGAGTGCATAGAATCCATCTACCATCCCATTACCGTACAGAACAACAGTTCTATCACACCCCTTTTGTAGTTGATCACTCCCACACCTCCTCGTAACCACACATCTGTTTTCTGTTCTTCTTAGCTTTGCCTTTTCCAATATGTCACGTAAATGGAATAATCCAATACACTGCCTTTTAGTTCTGGCTTTGCTCAGCAAAATGCATGTAATATTTATCCATGTTGTTGCAGGAATAACCAGCTCACTCCATTTCATCGTTGAGTAGTATTCCATTGTACCACGTACTGAAAGACATCTTGGCTGTTTCTAGGTTTTGGTGATTTATAAATAAAGCTGCTATAGATTTCTGTGCGAACAAAAGTTTTCAATACATTTAGGTAAATGCCCAGGAGTAGTATGTAAGAAACTATCAAACTGTCTTACAAAGGGGCAATACCATTTTGCATTCCCACTAGCAATAAATGAGAATGCCTGTTGCACCAGATCCTTGCAATTATTTATTTATTGTCTGTCTGTAACAATTCTAACCCAATCATGCATAGGATCTAATTATGATTTTAATGTCCATTCTGTAATGATAAATGATATTAAGTATCTTTTCATATCCTTCTTTGCCATCCACGTATCTTCTTTGGAGAAGTACCGATTCAGATCTTTTGTCAGTCTTTTTCCTTTTTTTTTTAAATTAGCTAGTTTGTTTCCTTCCTATATTAGTTTCTTATTACTGCTGTAACAAACTGTCACAAATATGTGTCTAAAACAATCCAAATTTACTACTTTATAGTTCTGTATGTTAGAAATCTTCCAGAGGTCTCCCTGGCCTAAAATTGAGGTGTCAGTAGGACTGTGTTCCTTTCTGAAGGTTCTAGGGGAAAGTTCATTTCAATGCTTTTTCTAGCGTCTAGAAACCATGCATGACCCTTGGCTCATACTTCTCTTTATCTTCCAAGTTAACAACATTGGATTGAGTCTTTTTCACATCATATCTCTGACTTTCTCTTCTACATCATCACTCCATTTTGGATTAGGATGTAGGTATCCTTAAGTGATGGGGTGGGGGGACATTATTCTTCCTATCACACTTACTGGCAAGTTCTTCAGAGTTCTTGCTATATTTTGGCTAATCCAAGTCACTTGTTGGACTTGCAATTTCCAAATGTTTTCTCCCACTCAGCACTTAAGTCTTCATTCTTGCAATAGCACCTTTCTTAGAATAGAAGTTTAAAAGTTTAAACTTTTGATAATAAAGTCCAATTTATCAAAACATTATTAACGAATTGTGTTTTTGGGGGTCAATTTTAAACACTTATTACCTAAGTCAAAATTATGGATATTTTCTCAAAAGTTTTCTTAAGTTTCATAGTTTTATGTTACACATTTGAGGTTTATGATGCGTTCTAAGTTAATTTTTGTACAGGTTGTGTGGTACATGTTGAGGGTCATTTTTTTTTTTTTTTTTTTTTTTTGCATAGAGATGTTCAATTGTTCTAGTACCATTTACTGAAAAAACTACCCTTTTTCTATCGAATTTCTTTTTAGCTTCTGCCAACAATCAGTTGATAATATTGGTGTGGGTCTATTTCTGGGCTCTCTATTCCGTCTAACTGAATTATATGTTTACCCTTAGGCCAGGAACCACTGGCTTGACTTATGTAGCCTTACGTTAAAATTGGGTAGTGTGAATTCTCAACTTTGTTCCTCTTTTTCCATTTCAAATTTTGGGGGCTCTTGTAGTTCACTTGCCTTTCCACATATGTTTTAAAATTAGCTTGTCAATATCTACAAAAAAAATGCTCGGATTTTCATCACGATTGCACTGAATTTACATGTCACAATGGAGCAAAATGACATTTTAACAATATTGAGTTCAACTGCACTAACACTTAATGAAATACACATTAAATAAAAGTAAGATATCTTCAATTACCAGACTTGCAAAGATCACAAAAGAAGGGTTAAAAAAATGGCAAGGTTATACAGAAACATGAACTATATGCTTTGCTGGTGATATACAAATTACTTCAATCTTTTTGGAAGGCAAACTGTAATCCATACAATTTTTTTTTGTGTTTACTCTTTCATCTAGCAATTTTATTTCTAAGAATTGTTGGCACATATACTTGCAGAACAGTTATGTACCAGAATGTTTACCATAGCACTGAATACAAAAATACACATAATGTGTTTTAAATTTAAGCTTCTATATTGGAGACAGGTTAAACAAATGGTGTTTTCATAAAATTGTTTTCATAAAATGGAAAACAATGCAGTAATTAAGGCAAAACTAAATGTGTAAATAAGAGTAAAAATCAAGTTCTAACTATGATGAGGATACATTGACGAAGTCTCCATGTAGGAGAGACCATGTAGATTAACTCAAAAAACTGATAGTAGTATTGTGAAGTGTAGAGGAGGATCAAGGCCAACAGGAAAGAAAACTACCTTATTAATTTATTATAATTTGAAGAACTTAACTATTACGGGTAATGTCTGAGTAGATCATTCTAATTTCTCCTACCATTGACCTACTTTTGAATCTTAAAAAAAATTACTGTCTCCTAGTCTTGGATTTTTCCATCTATGTCAGAAATTACATACCTACATCAGTAGTCTATGGATAGGGTATAGCAAACAAATTCTATCCAATTCTCAAAATGATCTTTGATCCAAAAAAGAGGAAAAACAGCTAATTTTTATGAACTTTTCCCATGTTAACATTATGTTTATTCAGACTATATAAAGAAACAAACAGCAGAAGTAATGCCAAGTAAGAAAATATATTTTGTGCTAAAAGTTTCTTTTGAAGTACTTAGGAGGGAGAGCTACTAAGAATACTGAAAAAGCAACAAAATGGTAATCAGGATATTTTTGTTCTTTATGGTAATTAATTTTGTTGAATCTCAACTTTCTCACCTGTAAAATTAGAAGTCAGGATTAGCCTTATTTCAATTAAAGTGCCCCGCAAATAAGAACATTCTCAGATAATCTGTCCATTGAAGTTTGGGCTAATTAATAGAACTTGCTTAGTCTGACCTGCAGAAAGGTTAGAGTTTTTTCTATCAAGACAGAAAGGAAAAACATAGACATGCTCAGCCTTTAAGACCATGTTTTAGAATGTTGTCTGTTGAGTTACAAGAGTTCCCCTCTGTTTAATTTTATATTCTTGATAATAGTATATTACTTTTCACTTTTTTACCAAAAAGGAGCAAGATACAGGATTGACAGACTCTTTTGAGAAGGTTAGATTTCAACTGTACTATAGCAAACCTACCTATGCTTAATCTCTTTTCTGATCTTGTCATCCTATCACTATATTTTTTCAAAAGTACTTTGTACTTTAGCTTTACAGATGCTCCTCAGCTTATGATGGGGTTACATCCTGACAAACCCTTCATGAGTTGAAAATATCCTAAGTTGTAAATGCATTTCATCCTAACCTACTGAACATCACAGCTTAGCCTAGCCTACCTTAAACATGATCAGAACATTTAAATTAGTCTAAAGTTGGGCAAAAGCACCTAACACAAACTCTATTTTTTAATACAGTATTGAATACCCCTTGTAATTTATTGAATACTGTGCTGAAAATGAAGAACAGAATGATTATGTGGATACTAATTATGGTTTTAATTTATGATACAGAAAGACTGTTTTCAGAAATAATGGCTAAATGATGCAACAATTGATTTCCAGAAGCTATGGAAATCAGTTCCTCCACTGAAACTCCTTAGCTAACAAGAACTCTCAGAATCAATGTTTTCAGAACTCTAGAGTCTTAGCTGAATACCTGTGGCATCCAGGTGACTGCTTGATGAAGAAAGAAGCTTCAGCATTTTGCTTAGCAACTGTCACCTTAGGACCTGCAGAAAGCAGTGAGGGGAGAAAGGCCTGACTTCCTGGTGCAGACTGCTGTTACCAGGGTAGAGAATAAGGATCCTGTCTAACAAAAATCAGAGTTGTATATTTGGATCTGCCTAGTGGTTCACTGACTGGCCACCACTGTTTCAATCCCCTCAAGTAGAAGTAGATTTCCCAGAGGACTCTCTTGAAAGAATTTAAAAAAACAGAACACCTATTTTTTTCCCCTTTTCTTATTGGTTCCAGGCATTCAGGTAAACCTCTGTCAGGTCACCAGCTGGCTGTAGAGAATATGAAATAGAGACCTCAGTGATCATACATGACAAGGAATAGCTTTAGCAAAAATAGTTTGGAAAGTTACTAAACAAATGAATAACTGCAGCCTTCAAGAAGTATCAGCACCAGCAAAGCATGGTGGCTCACTGCCTATAATCCCAGGACTTTGGGAGGCTGAGATGAGTGGATCACTTGAGGTCAAGAGTTTGACCTTGGCTGACATGGTGAAATCCCATCTCTACTAAAAAATTACAAACAAAAATTAGCCAGGCATGGTGGTATATGCCTGTAATCCCACCTACTTGGGTGGCTGAGGCAGAATCATTTGAATCTGGGAGGCAGAGGTTGCAGTGAGCCAAGATCACATCTCTGCACTCCAGCCTGGGCAACAGAGTGAGCCTCTGTCTAAAAAAAGAAAAGAAAAGAAAAGAAAAGAATAGTATTCCCTGGGGAGGAAATAATGCATTTCAGTTACCACATTATAATACTCAAAATGTCTACTTCTCAACTAGAAATGACAAAGCATACAGAGAAACCAAGAATGTATAATTTACGCACAAAAAGAAAATTGACAAAACAATCTCTGAGGGAAGCCCATATACTGGATTTACCAGACAAAGACTTTAAGAAAAGCATGGACCAGGAATGAAAAGAAACCAGGAGAACAACATATGAACAAGTAGGTAATATTAACAATATTAGAAATTATTAAAAGGAATCTCAAATAGGGATTCTGGAGTTGAGAATTAAAACAGCTGAAAGAAAACAAAATTATAATAGCTGAAATTAAAAAAAAATCAATATAGGAGTACAAGAGCAGATCTGAGGATCTAAAAGAAAGACTCAGTGAACTTGAAAAGGGGGAAATTACTCAGTTTGAGAATCAGAAAGAAAAAGAATGAAGACAAATAGTGCATTAAGGAACCTGGATGAAATGATCAAGCATACCAGCATACACACTATGAGAATCACAGAAGGAAAAGAGAGGGAGAAAGGAGCAGAAATGAATAGAAGAAATAACGAAAAATACACCAAATTTGCTGAAAGACATGACTCTACAAATCCAGAAAGCTCAATGAACTTGAAGCAGGATAAATTAAAAGAGATCCACACAAAGACACATTAAATAAAAGTGCTGAAAGAAAAAATGTTGAAAGTAGTAAGAATTGAGCTATCTCATATAAAAAATCTCAATAAGATTAAGAGCAGGTTTATCATCAGAAAACATGGAGGCCAGAAGGCCATGGGATCATATAACTGTTGAAAGGAAAACCAACTGTTGACTAATAATTTGATATACAGTAACATTCTCCTTCAAAAATAAAGGAAAAATTAAGACATTCCTAGATTTAAAAAATTTTAATGATTGCTTTTTAGATTGCTTTTCAAGCAAGCTAAGGAAGCCCATTACTAGCAGACTGGCCCAATATGAAATGCTAAAGGAAGATCTTCAGGTTGAAATGAAAGGAAACATTGCACTGTAACTCAAAAGCATACAGAGAAATAGAGATCTCTGATAAAAGTATATAGATAAATAAATGCTAACATTATGGTATTTTTTGTTTGTAACCCTTCTTTCTGTTTCCAATATGATTTAAAAGGCAACACCTAAAACAATAACTGTAAATATATGTTAACAGGAACAAAATGTATACAGATGTAATTTGTGACGACAATAATACAAAAGGGAGAGGACAGAGCTGGATATGAACAGAGTTAATGTACGCCATTGAAGCAATCTTAGTATCAAGTACAATTCGATCATTATAAATTCAGGATGCTAAATGTAATCCCCATGGACGCCACTAATAATTTTAAAACTATACAAAACAAATTGAAGAAGGAATTAAAACTGGCGCTAGAAAAAGTATCAATCATATAAAAAAGGCAGTATGGGAGGAACTGAGGAACAATAACACATACAGAAAATCAGTGAAATAGCATGACTAAGTGGTTCATTATTGATAATAACTTTAAATGACATTATATTTTTATTGTAAATAGATTAAACTCACCAATTAAAAGGCAATGGGCAAAAAAAATCAAAAACTTTCTTCATATGGCTTTGAATTATAGTGTAGTGTTCTTTCATTTCAGTCTGAAGGACTTCCTTTAGCATTTCTTGTTGGACAGGTCTACTAGTGATGGGCATCCTTAACTTCTTTCTAATTTTTTTAAAAAAGATCTGGGAATGTTTGCACACTGTTGGTGGAAATGTAAGTTAGTACAGCCATTATGGAAAACAATATGGAGTCTCCTCAAAAAGTTAATAACAGAATTACCATATGATCAAGCAATCTCACTACTGGGTATAAATCCAAAGGAAATGAAATCAGTATGTTGAAGAAATATCTGCACTCCAATGTTCACTGCAGCATTATCTGAAACAGCCAAGTTATGGAATCAACCTAAGTGTGCATCAACAGATGAATGGATAAATAAAATGTGCCATACACACACACACACACACACACACACATAGTGGAATGCTATTCAGCCTTAAAAAAGAAGGCTATGCTGTCATTTGCAACAACATGAATGAACTTGGAAGACATTATGTTAAGTGAAATAAGCTAGGCACAGAAAGATAACTATTATATAACCTCACATGTGGAATTAAAAAAAAAAAAAACTGAACTCCTCATAAAACTGGAGAGCAGAATAGTGGTTACCAGGGACTAGAGGAAGGTCAAGTTAGGAATGGATTGCTCAAAAGATACAAAATTTCAGTTGGATAGAAGAAGTAAGTGCAAGAAAACTATTGTACAATATGGTAACTATGATTAATAACAATGTATTGCATGCTTGGAACAAATTTAGTTTATTTATTTATTTATTTATTTTTATTTCTTTTATTTTTGAAAGAAAGAAAAAGAGAAGAAAGAAAGTGAGAGTGAAAGAAATTAAAAAAAGAATGTAAGAGACAAAGAAAGAGGAAGAGAAAGAGGGAGAGAGAACGGGATTCTTGTTCTATTGCCCAGGCTAGAATGCAGTCTAAAAATGGGTATTAAAAATCTCTTTGCCAATAATTGTGCTTAACAATGGAGACAGGAAGGAATAAGGGATGAAGATAACAAACAAGCAGCCAACCAGTGTTTTACTTAAACCTGTAAAAAGCTATGCAATTGCTAAGGAGTGATTTACCTCCAATTATGTGGTCACTTTTAAAATAGGTGTAATGTGATACTGAGAAAAATGTATGTTTTGTGGATTTGGGGTGGAGAGTTCTGTAAATATTTGTTAAGTTTACTAAAAGTATTTCTAGAAGGTAACATAGAAGAAAAGCTTTGCAATTTTGAGGTAGGCAAAGATTTCTTACTATGCAAAAAGCATGGACAATGAATCAAAAAGTTGATAAATTTGACTTCATTAAAATTTTAAAATGTTGTTCTTTGCAAGACACTACTTTAAAAGATGAAAATTTAGGCAGGAACAGTGGCTCGTGCTTCTAATGTCAGCACTTTGGGAGGCCGAGGCAGGAGGATTGCTTGAGCCCAGGAGTTTGAGAGCAGCCTTGGCAGCATGGCAAGACCCTGTCTCTACAGAAAAAAAAAAAGAAAGCCTGGAGCGGTGGTGCACACCTGCATTCCCAGCTACTTAGGAGGCTGACATGGGAGGCTAGGAGAAAACATTTGTAATACACATATCTGGCAAAGGATTTATATCTAAATAGAAAGAATTCTTACAATTCAATAATAAGAACAAAATACAATTTTAAAATGGGCAAAATATGTGAAGAGACACTTAACCAAAGATATATGATTGGCAAATAAGAACATTAAAAATGCTCAACATGATTAGTTGGTGTTGAGCATTAGTCATCATGCAAATAACCCACAATGAAATACCAATGCACAGTCACTAAAATGGCAAGAAATTTAAAAGACTGACCATACCGACCCTT
>CAUYLG010015067.1:0-59419 GCA_963573385.1 Cacajao melanocephalus | reverse complement strand
GTCTGCACCCCCCCAACCGGTTCCTTTTTTCCATAAATTTTTAAAAAATTTTTTTATTATTGTGTTTTTTATTTTTTTTTTTTTTTTTTTTTTTTTTGCTTCTGTGGCAAAAAAGAAATGAATTTGTTTAGGTTTTCATTTTGTGTTTTTGAGAATAGCTTGTGTTTTTTGAGTATATTATGTTGTGTCACTGTCTTGGTGGCTGGTCTAAATATTAAAATATACGTGTGACATCATAGTCTACTGGTGTCAGCATCTCATCGCTTTTACTCACCGTCTGCCCTTCCCACTGGTCTTTCTTCCTTCTTGATGGTCCAAGATTCCTTCCTTTACTTGGTCTTTCTGTATGAAGAGCCTCCTTTAACCATGCTTTAAGGGTAGGCCTGCTAACAACACAATATTTTGGTTTTCTTTCTTCTGGGAATGTCTTTATTTCCCTTATAATTTCTGGGGAGTATTTTCATACAGAAGTCATGATTGACAGTTCTTTTTCTTTTCAGTGCTTGAAAAATGCAGCGCCATTTCCTTCTGGCCTCCATGGTTTCAGATGAAAAATCCTCTGTCCTTTGAATTGGTGTTTGTTCCTTTATACATAATGTGCCATTTCTCTCTGGCTGTTTTCTATTATTATCTATGTCTAATAGGTAAAAAATAATTGTGTGTTTTTGTGGAGTACAATGGGATGTTTTGATTTATGTATACATTATAGAAAGATTCAGTCAAGTGAATTAGCATCCATCCCCTCACCAACTTATTTTTTTTTGTGGTGAGAATATTAAAAATGTATTATTTTAGCAATTTTAAAATAGAGATTTTTTTTTGCCTTCTGTTTTCAGAAGTTTAATTATAGTACATCTTGGTATGAGTTCATTTGGGTTTTTGCTATCTGTGGGTTGCTCAGCTTCTTAAGCCTGTGGATTTATATGTTTTACCAAATCTGGATATTTACAGCCACTATTCCTTCAACTACACTTTTGTGTCTACTCTCTTCCTCATCTCCTTCTGGGATTTCAATGACACAATTGTTATCCCATTTGTTATAATCACACAGGTTGCAGAGTCTCTGTTCATTTTCTGAGTCTATATTCTCTCTGTTAAGATTGGGTAAATTCTGTTGATCTGTCCTCAAGTTCACCGATTCTGTCCTCTGTCATCTCCACTCTATTGTTTACCCTACTCAGAGAGTGTTTAATTTCTGCTATTGTATTTTTCAGTTCTACAATTTCCATTTATTTTTTTGATTCATATGTTTTATGAGATTTTCTATCTTTTAAGTTTTTCAAGAGAAGTGCTTGCTGAGTCACTATTATGTTTGTTGCTTTAAACTTTTTGGCTGACAATTCTAACATCTGATTTGTCTCAGTGCTGGCATCAGCAGATTATCTTGTCTTATTAAAATTTGTTATGTTCTTGGTATGATGGATGATTTTTTCATTGTAAGCTGGACATTTCACCTATTATTTAGGAGACTATGGGTTCTGTTAAATTATTTTATTTATTAATAAAGTCTATATACATGTGTGTATATATATATGTATTAATTTATTAATAAAGTCTATTACATGTGTGTATATATATGTATTAATAAAGTCTATATACATGTGTGTATATATGTATTAAAGTCTATATACATGTGTGTATATATATGCATGTGTGTATATATATATATACATATATATGTGTGTGTATATATATATACATATATATGTGTGTGTGTATGTGTATATATATATACACACACATGTATATGTATATATATATTTGAGATGGAGTTTCACTCTTATAACCAGGCTGGAGTGCAATGGCATAATCTTGGCTCATGGCAACCTCTGCCTCCTGGGTTCAAGTGCTTCTTGTGTCTCAGCCCCCAAGTAGCTGGGACTACAGGTGCACGCCACCACCCCTGGCTGAGTTTTGTATTTTTAGTAGAGACGAGGTTTCACCATGTTGGCCAGGCTGGTCTCAAACTCCTGACCTCAGGTAACCTGCCCACCTTGGCCTCCCCAAAGTGCTGGGATTACAGGCATGAGCCACTGTCCCCAGCAACTAAAGTCAATATTTTAAGTATTCTCTTTATTTTCATTTTGAACTTGTTTAGGCATAGAACACAGGTCCTGGCCTACTTTTGTGGCACTGTAATTTGCAGAGCCCTAGTGGTACTAATGTGGACTGAGGGTACATTTCATGCTGTTGGGCTCCTACCAGGCACCTTAGGTGTTGTCTGAGAAGGCAGATGAAGCTGGGTCACTATGGAAGAGGGGCATTGGCAGCCTGTGGGGACAATGAGGCCTCCCAGTCAAGGCCCTTGCTGTGGCAGGATGCCTCCTACCTGTGGGGGTCAGGCACATATAGGGGCAGGATACCCATTCCTAGTGCCCCAAGGTGGGTGGTGATGGGTGTCTCCGCCTCTGTGTTAAAGGAAAAGAGCAACTCCCCTGGTGGCCTGTGGTCAGCAGGGTTCCAATTGATGGTTTGATGGCTGCTTGGCTTGCCTGGTGTTGATGCAGAACTCTTGTTTGATTCAAGGGAAGAATAAGCCTACCTAGCCTGCCTTCCATAGCTAGGCTGGGTATTGGAAATGCTGGGCGTTATGGCCTGCTTCTGTTGACTGAGGGCTGTAAGACACTCTGCCACTGCATTGTCCAGTCCCAGGCTCGCAAACCAGTTCACCTTTCTCTTTTCATCTTTCTGAACTCACTTTGGTTGTTTCTTATGTTATTTACAGAGTCTGTGGTTGTGCTTTCCAGTGAGGAGGTGAGACAAGTCCAGACTAGATGTTTGCTTTATCTTAAATAGCACATTCTGTAATTTTTGTTTTTTTGTTTTTGGAGACAGAATCTCACTCTGTTGTGCAGGCTGGAGTGCAGTGGCACAATCCTGGCTCACTGCAGCCCCCACCTCCTGGGTTCAAACGATTCCTCTGCCTCAGCCTCCCAAGTAGCTGGGATTACAGATGCACACCACCATGCCCTGCTAATTTTTTGTATTTTTAGTAGAGACAAGCTTCACCATGTTGCCCAGGTTGGTCTCAAACTCCTGAGCTCAGGCAATCCTCCTGCCTCAGCTTCTCAATGTAATAATTCTTTTCGTCATAAAATTATGTGAATAAACCGCTTCATTTGCCAACTTTGTAAAGTTTCTTCTCAAACATTTAACAGTCCCAGAAATTTAAGAGAATTCCATCAGCCATGGTTTAAATTTGTAATCTTCAAAGTGTTCAATGAAAAAGTAAACTAAGATCTGTTTGCCATCTGTGGTTCGTTTCCATCTGATGAAGTAAAATTAGGTGAGAAGACATTCTCTTCGAAAACAGATAATACTGAGCAATGCTGGAATCCTTTAATAAATATTTCTGAAGTTTCCAAGGAAAAAATCATTGGCAGCCTCAAAAGGCTTAGTTTGAGACTAAAAAGAGAGGTGTTCTTCTTGAATTTCCAAAAGGTTGGTCCATAACTACTCTGGCATTCCAGCACCTCCTTACTTGCATTCCATTCTTCCCTTGATTCCTTCTAGGATCACATGGCTCTGGGTGATGAGAGGACCTGGCTTCCTCCCCCTTCCATGTGGCTCTGGACCCAGGGTGACTTGAGCATCCACAGCATCCAGACAGGAGCTCCCTCAGCCTCAGAAACAGTGCATTAATTCAAAGTGCTAACAGCACCAGTGTCTTAGCCCTTTTCATTCGGGTTTGTGGGAACATAATGCTGCAAGTGACAAAGCAAAAGAGAATCCAAACCAGGTCCTGTGCCTGTGGGGAGTGCTCTTCAATGTGCATGGCACCTCCCGCCTCTCACACCCATCCTAGCTCCCAGCATCTTCAAAACTGGCCACTTCAACAGAAGCAGGGGCCAGCCCAGGGATTTGTCTGTCAGAGGATCACAGAACGTACCATTGTCTTACGAAGATTGTTTTCAGTAAAAAAGTGTAAAAGGAACTTACATAGACAAGTAGGCCTAAATATAGACTCCTCGTAAAGTTGAAATTCTATAAATCAAGGAATAGGCGAGGGATAAGTTGTGCGTGGGTCAGAGGAAAAGAGAGAAATGAGTGTGGGGAGCCTTAAGAAAGCAAATGAATGAGTCAGGGGCTCTGAGGGGCAGGGGAGCACTGCACACACAAACTACTTTCTGAGTGAAAGATAAGAAGAGCATCAGGAACATTGTCACCTGATAAAGCTCTTGAACCCTTGAGATGGGGGGGAGGAAATTAGGCCAAGATTAAATAGTAACACATAATAAAGGGCAAGATAAACTCCCACCAAGGCTAGTGTTTAAACAAATTATGTTGCATCCATGAGTTATATGCAGTTATTAAAAGTCATTTTTGAAGAATATTTAATGATAAGAGGAAATAGCATATATCAATAATAATTATAACTTCTTTTGAAAAATAACTTCTTTCAGAAAAGTATATGAACTTCAGTTTGGACAATAAGGCAAACTAAATAATTTAAAAACTATTGCCTAGAAATACAAAATAACATTTATTGTTTTCAATGCATAAGTTAGCAGAAAAAATGGTACGAAGTGAGAGTTCAGAAAGAGGGCTATTATGTTTGGAAATATGTACCCATGTGGTGCTCTCATGCTGGTAAATATAGATAGTTAAATGGACTGGTCCCTTTGTTATTCATGGGCTGAAAACGTAAACCCAATCCCAGATCTCCACATACAGAAATTTGATGATGTAAAGACCTATAAGAAAACAAGGAAGAAGATCTTATGTCCTCAGGGTGGAAAAGCATTTCTAAGACAACTGTCAAAAGCATAAACCAAGAAAAGAAAAAAAAAAGTCAGACCTTCTTTTAAATGAAAACTTCTGAATGACAAAGCGTACTTTAAGAGTTCCAAGTGACAGCCCTTGGTTTAGGAAGAATATTAGCAATGCAATAACTGAGATTGGATTTGTGAAAAAATGTGAGTGTTTCCTACACATCAGTGAGAAGAAGATAAAGAAACCACGTCAGAACAAAGAGCACCTGTGCATATCCAGCTCTTCCTCTATTCACCAGCCTCCCTTCCTAGACTGGCCATGTGCCTAAATTTGGCCAATGGCATTTGAACTGTCCTTCATTTATAGGTCTGGCCTCTCAGATGTCCCAAGTAATCTTCCATGGGCTCTGTCTTCCCCATCTTCATCCCTGGAAGTGAAGGCTTCAGAGAGTCACCCAATGGAATATTCCTGGATCCCTGGGTCCCCTTGGAGAGGAGCCATGGTCTGTGCTAGAGCCATATCAGGCTAACCTGTGAGGAGGAAATAAATATTTACTGTGTTACATCACCAAGTTGAGTTGCTTTTGGGGGCAGCCAGTCTTAATTACCTTTACCTATTCAAAAAGTTGTGCCAGGGGTGGGGTGCTTGCATATGAGAAACCTGAGATATATGGTATTGTCTTAGTTTTGGAGGTAGGCAGCAAAGAAACAAAAACCTAAGCCTGGAAACACGGATCCATGTTATGAAGTGGTACATATTTGGTAAAACTGTTACCTGTGATGATTAGGAGGCATGTCATATGCCTAATTGAGCTGGCAGCTTGAGGAGAAGTGAATCAGAAAGATTCAAGGTGTTACTGGGCGACTTTTGGAAAGGTGTTCCAACAATGAGGTAAGCCCAAGAAAAAACTGGGCTGTTAGTAGAAAGAAATATAATGAGACTGGGAAAGTCCAAACATTCTAGTCATGGCAGGGTTGGAAGAGCCAACTGCTTTCAGATCACAAGCAGTAAGAAATGAAACTTGAAGTCTTCTCCAGTGATAAAGAGAAAGATCACAGTGAGGGTACGTCCTTCCCACACAAGCCTGAGAGACTCCAGAAAGTTGAGAAGAATGGGAATACGGGTGTGTTACATTGTAACACAGAAAGGTTTGAGACTATATTCAGGAAAACACACCCCTACGCACACATCCACCCACCCACACACCACACACACTCATGCTATGGGCATAGTGACTAAGGTTTGGACCTGAATGGAAGTGAATGGACTAGAAATCAATTCGGTTTTTGGGGATATCATATTCCAAAGATAGCATTAACAGGAGCAACAACAAAAATCTTGACTGTTTGAGGTCCAAAGACCTATGCGGCAAATTACATTTTCCAAAATGATCACACTACTACCTCTCATGCCGTCTGCTCTTTTGAGAAGTGACCAATACACCTCCCATTGAGGGATGAGGTGGAGGTTGTTCTCTCTGCTTGACTCTGGGTATGCTTGTGACTGTGGCAAAACTGGCACTATGTGATTTCCATGGAAACTCATAAAGAATGATGAATCGTCTACCTGGTTCTCATGGGATGTTTGTGCTTAGGACCCAGTCACCATGCTGTGGGGAAGCCCAACAGCCCTAGGAGGAGCTCCATATGGAAAGAACCAAGTCTTCTGGTCTTTAGCTCCAGATGAACTCCCAGCCATGGCCAGCACCAACTTGTCAACTTTGTGAATGAGTCATTTAGGAAGCAGATTCTTCAGCTCCCGTTGACGCCACTGTTCCTGCCCTACCCATGTTTCCCATATGACCAATAAAATGTATAAGAAAAGGCACCTAGATATTGGATCAATAAGTCATGAAAACAAGTGGAGCCCACTGTATCGAGTGGAAACCCATTATAAGTTTGAACCAATCATTGCAATGTGTCTTCTGTTCCCCCCTTTCTTGAACAAGGTTTTTACTGCAGGCATACAGCCCTGCTCTGCTGTTGTCTGTAGTATCTATGGGGAGGAGAGGTGGATGGCTTACTTTTTAGCCCACAGAGAGATTTTTCCTTCTAGTCCTGGTGGAGAGAAACATGCATCACCTGGGCCTTCCAAACTCTGAACTGAGCTGAATGCAGACACTCAAGAGCATTTTGTATGGTTTCCTTGGGGGGACACGAGTATGCTCTACAGGAGGGGCAGAGGGAAATAACCTGATATTTCTGGAGCAACAAGGCAGAATTCACAGAGCTTATCAGCACTCATTTGGATCCATATGCACCTTTACCTTCCCAGATTCCTGCAGTTAGAGTGATCAAGCAATTGACCTCTGGCCAGTGTAATGCAGGCAGCCCCTTCCCCATCCAGGCCTGGCTCCTAAAATGTTCTACATCATCTTCCATGTTTTTTTCTCACTCCTCTATCTTCATGACTAAAGGCAAAACTCCTAAGACGATTGAGTCACTCAATCCTAGTCTAATCCCAGATTACAGAGAGAGCCCCAAAAAGAACTGGTTCACATCACATGTGTGTTGAGCAAAATTAACCTTTTTTGATGTTAAGCCGCTAAGATTTGTGGTTATGCATTACACTATGTTGGGTTAATTAGCCTGTTGATTGTAACAAACAAACAAAGAATATGAAGAGATATATAAAAGAGGAAATGAAAGGGCGCTCAACATGATGCAAATCAAAACAGCACTTAAATACCATCTCCCCACCATCAGATTGGCACAAAGCAGTCTGCAAATACCAAGAAAAATAGAAAGTCTTCAACATTGCTGGTGGGAGTGGGTGAAAGTTGAGGTTCAGGGTAGGAAACAGAAATCAATCTATTTTAAGCAGAAAGCGATTTCCTGCAGATAGCGGTGTGCTGGCTGGATCGGGGAGGGGGTGTGTTTCCAGGAATGTCCCAAGAATATGCAGAGCTCCATCTGGGCAGCTGCCAACCCTGCCATATGTGGGCGGTGGGAAGTCAGGAGGCTCTGTCAAAATCATTAGGTTTGAGAGCAAACCCCATTACCTGTGTCCCAGAGATAAGCGAGCTGGAATGGGGTGGCCATGGCTACCACATGGCAGGGTAGGCAGCTGAAGGCAGCAAGTGACATCTTCCTCTGATTCTACAACCACTTATGGGAGCACTCTGCCAGTACGATTACAGGTGAAATGGCACATAGCCTACCACTAGAAATCCTACTTCCTGGTGAGCACAGGATGATGTGGGTAAGGGGATTTCTCAGTATTGTTTGTAACAGTGAAACTGTTGGCAACAACAAACTATCTCTCAGCATAGGGATGGATAAATGAATGGTTTATTGATTAATGGACTGTTATAGAGCAGTTAAAATAAATGAACTAGATCTACATATATCAACAAAGATAAATAGAAAAACACGATAATTCAAGGAAAATACATATGACAAAAAGATACACAAATGTGTCAATGAGGCATATTCTAAAAAGCATCAAAGCAATTGCCTATGTTATTTTTAAGTACACACATTGTAGTGATTGTTCATGACCTATATAGACCTAACTCAACTGAGGGATCACCTCTACAGAGAGAGGGATCGCTGGCAGATGATGAAGGGATTTTAACTTAAATATTTTATTTATCTTAAAAAGTTATTTATTTATTTATAAGAATGTATTAAATTCTTATTTATTTATGTCAAATACATTTTTGAGATATATATTTATAGCAAATACATATTTATTTATTATTTATATCAAATATTTATTTATATCAAATATTTCTTACTTATTTATATCAAATATTTTCTTTCATTTTTCCTGGGCCCTGGAGCAAGATGGCACAACACACAGATATCAATTCTTGGTGGTAGATGTGCAAGCATTCAGTATATAACTCCTCGGATTGGTTGACTTTGAACTATTTCTTAATTTAAAAGAAAATTAAAAAGTGTAGTCAGTAGAATCACATAAATATAAAGAAAACAGAAAGTAACGGAGATTGCTCATACCTGGGAAAATGATGAACTATGATTATAATCTTAGTTTCATGCAATTTTGTATTTTTCATTATGCATGTATAACATTTATAACCCATGTCAGTATCTATCAGCTAAGGACCAGTCAGGACACATCTGGGGCTGACTAAGTTAGATTTCTTATTTGCTACAGCAAGAGGGCTCACACATTGGGAGCTATAGCAAGGGGGCTCACATCATGGGAACAGTGTGTCACATGGGGTGGGGAGTGGGACCTTATTAGTGGTTTAGTGAGTTTAAGGGCTGGAGTCAGCTGCAGGATAGGATGGTCTTGCAGGTATTGGTCAGACCCTGCAAATGAGCAGTTGCTGGAAGGGTCAGTGGTATTATTTTTAGAGCATTTGTTTCCATATGAAGTTTTATCTTGGAACACAGTGAGAGAACATTTAAGAGAAGGGCCACTGGTTACCAATCAGTTGATGACAATGAATTCAGCTCCAGTTTCTCGAGTAAGACCTTTGAGAACATGAACACCTTAAATTTCTCTGGTTTCCCCAATGTAAAATATGGAGTCATACTGGAAGTTCTCTACAAAATAGAACCATATTTAATCTTTCTCCTTATACCTTGATGACTGTGCTTCTTTACAACTTACCTACTTGGGTATTATTAAAACAGTGATTAGATGTACTGGCTTTTGCTTCGAGTTCTATTTCTGGTTTTTCTTTTGAAAGAAAAGAATAGTAGAGTGGGAAAGGATGACTACTTTCTTCTCACTTCACTTTGCTTTGGGAAAGACACGGCTGACTGTGTAGTGGTCACTTGTCTTCATGATAAAGAATGTATTCAGGACAAAATAAATAACTTTGACATAGCTGGTCTGAAAAACTTATAAAGTGACAGCAATGGACACACGCAAAGGTCTCAGGCAGTACAGATGCCAGATAATTTCAAGAGCCAACCAGGGGACCCAAAAAACGTGTAATTATGATCACAAACTTACAGCCCTTTCTCCTTTCAGCTTTTGGCTTTGCTACTCAAACATTATCCACTGGTAATACCAAGCCCTGAGTTTTTAAAAAAATTATTATTTTCATTATTTTATTTTTGTACTTTTTGTAGAGATGGGGTCTCTCTATGTTGCCCAGGCTGATCTAGAACTCCTGGCCTCAAGTGGTCCTCCTACCTTGGCCTCTCAAAGTACTGGGATTACCCACGGGAGCTGCCATGCCTGGCCTTGTTTCCTTATTTTATGCTAGGAGAATATGGCTTTGAAAAGCTTGCCTCTCATCAGATCACTGGAGACACCTTTTCCAGCAAGTTCACCGTTTTCCCTTGTCATCTGTCTTACAGAATAATCATCCCAGCACACTGCAAGGATTTGTATGCCGAGAGAAGCACAGCTGTCAACAAGGGACATGGGAAAATTTCAGTTTATGTTTGAAGGGAACATGGGTTGGTCTGAAGGAGGATCTTGGAGAAGGAGGGGGCTGATGCAGGGAAATACCTCCTCTATGGTTCAGGTTCCACAGGTGACGGGGCACATCTGCTCAGCCTCCACCCAGTGCTGTGGGGTTCTCCTGGATGGGGGGTCTTCAGTGTCACAGATCTCTGGGGATTGCCTCCTGACCCAGTAAATAGTAAGGCAAGATTTGAGTATCCCAAGTTTGAGAGTAAGAGGCACTACAGTGGTGGGTTCCTGCTTCCTCCTTGTCAGTGTCTCAGTGCACTCAAGTGCAAGACATTTGGGTCCCAGGAAAGCGAAACACTTTCCTCCCGATTGGAAGCTGGCAGCAAGAGAGGAAGCTGCTTGCTGATGGCCATTATAAATGGCAGAGGGAAAGCCAGTGCTGAAGAGGCACCTTTGAGAAACCGAAGGAGGAAATCAGTGCACAACATGAACACCTAGGTCAGCTATTGCCCGAAGCCAGCCTTACCTTTAGACCTTGGAGCCCAATAAGCCAACGAATGTCCTTTACTTTTTAATGCCACTCTAAGTTGTGTTCTCTGTTACAACCAAAGATCTAGGATAGGAGTGTGGCTATCTGGATCCTGCTCTTTGGACAGAATCCTTATGGCTGTGACAGAATCACCAGGAAAGGAGTTCTTGACTTGGTGTTGGGACATCCAGGAGCAGGCTGGGCACTCCCTGGTGAGGCACGGTCGAGGCCAGCCTTCTGGACCCAACCAGGTGTGAGGCCAGGAAGCATTGTGCCCATGAAGGGGGAGGCAGGCTAGAAGGAGGGGATGCATGAGGGAATGTCCAGCCTATGCCAACACCTGTGGGCAGGTGAAGGTCCTGTCCTCGTTACACCTCCACCTTCAGTGTCTATATTTCTGCTTACTATGACACAGGAGAATGGGAGGGTTTGGGGCAGAAACTCCTTTGACCTTGCTGCTGTGAGTCCATGCAGAAGGCAGCCGCCTGGCAGGTCATTAAAAAAGATTCAAGAATGTGATTCTGCAGAACGGCATACCTAGGAGATTCCTCCCTCCCCACTTTTGAGAAATGCTTTGTAGTATCTGTAGGAAGCAAATTATTTTATTTACTTGAAAAGAAGTCAAAAGACATGAGATGGCAAGCGGTTGGGTGCAACCACGTGGCTAATGGGAGAAACAGGAGCACCTCCTGCTGCAGGCCAGTGTGGTGCTGCCTGGTGCTGAGCTGCCTGCCTTGCTAGAGGCCCAGGTTGTCTCTGGACTGCCCATGGGAAAACTGTCCTTTCCAGAACCCCAGGGGCCGGCTCCTCCCAGCCTTGGGGGTCTGCACTGTGGGTGAAGCCCCTTGTGGTTCATCTCTCAGCCAGGCTTGTGGCACCACGGCCACCCTCCATACCTGCCCCAATAAACACAGTTCCACAAGGCAGCTTTTCTCACCTTTCCAGCCCAGGGTTGGTTTGTAAACCATGTCTTCTATTTTCTGTATTTCCTAATGCTTTTGTAACCATGAGACCAACTCAAATCGATTAACCATTGCCTAAGCTGTTATACTTGGCACAGAACCAAAATTGTAAGACATGTATCCTGGGCACGCGCAATGGGAAAAAGCTTCAGCTTCCTAATTGGTAACAGCACCAGCCAGGCAGGCTGGCTGCACTGGCATCATCTGGGACTACTTAGAAACGCCATAAAAGCTTGACCCACTCCCAGATAGATCTAGATGGCTTGAGGTAGAGAATGCTACAATTTTAAAATGTCATTTTGTGTCAGAGCACAGGGGAGACAGATTGGAGAACTGCCACCTATCTCCTCGCCGGTAGACACACAATGGCATTGGCTTTTGCTTTTCTCAAAAGCTAATGCCATAATATTGGCTTCTGTGTTCACTGGACTGTGAGTCCATTGCCCAGTGACACTTTGACCACTGGGGCCTTGCTGGCCCTATAGGGGCTGCCCCCCACCACCCCAGTGTTCATCAGTTTTTAAAAGTAGTAAACAACTCACCCAAGAGCATGCTTCTCAAATACAAACCAACCAATCCAGCGCTCACACCCCATCACCTCCCTTACTGGATTCTCACACTCTGAGCCCTTATGCCCCAGAGCCTGTTAAAGTTACGATTGTTGCAAGCCAATCCTAAGTTTGCTTATCCTATATCACTTATGCCTCCCCACAGAAACCTTAATAAAAGCTCCTGGCCATGTTTTCCTCTAGTTCCCTCTGCTCCCTGACCAGCCCTGGTGCTTCCCCATGCAGCCCAGCATGAGGCAGGATGTCTCCTCCTCTTGGAGTCTGAGTAACTAAATTATCTTTTCAATGGCAACCCTCTCCCCTCTTTGGCCCGGCTGGCCTTACTGTACCTTCAGTTTTCTGTTAATCCACTATATTTTGATATCTGGGATCGGCAACAATGGTCCTCACTCAGAAGGTTCCAGCCATACTTTCCAGGAGAGGCTCACAGTTACACACCTTGCATTTCCTAAGTGCCGATTCATTGTTTTAGGACTCAGATTTCTCAACAGAGCAGGAAGCCATTGCTGTTGTTCTTTCCGTGTCTCTACAACCCGAGATAAACATCAGCCTAGAGTTTTTTGGACAGGGAGTTGTTTATTATTCTTGGAAAAATAAGGAGAGAGGAGGCAACTCTTACATCAGTGTGCTCGCCCCTGGAGAGCTGTTATCACGGTGCGAACCCCAGGAGGAGGCCATCTTGTGAACAGTGATAGCTTCTAGGTCCTTCCACAGTGCACTGGATGGGTCTCTTCAGACATGGAAGTGAGACAGGCAGCTCTGCCTAGGCTGCAGGTCTCCTCAGCTTGCAAGCTTCTGTCCTTAGGAACATAAACCTCCGGCCCTAAGTGGTTCAGAACTTACTGCCACTCAATCCCCCTGGCATGGGGCTTTAAACTGACTTGCAACAGTTTGAGAAAACAAGATTTAAATGGATAAAGTTCAAATATGAGGCAGCCAGTCTTGTCACGTTCATCACTGTACATTATTTAAGTCAACAACAGTCATGAACTTGTATGAACTGTCAGGAACAGAACCCAAATGAAGTTTCCCCTAATCCATCACATTTATTTTTCTTTGTCAGCTCAGCCAGTACATTTTGCGTTTTTATTATCCAGTCGGCAACAGCACAAACATTCAGCACGGAGACTTCCACAATACTTTAGCGGAGCTGATGACTTAGGAGCAACATCAAAAGACAGTGAAGCAAATGAAGATGAATTGGCGCTCATTTGCTTGCTTGCTGCTGTGCTATGAACTAGGAGAGGAAGGGTAGATTTTATGGATGTTGAAAAATAATCTTGTGTCATTTCAATTAACTAGAGCATACTGCTGAGATCAAAAGCTTGAAATGGGAATTTTTCCACTCTTGGCTTCCCTGGAAGCTTTGTAAGGGCAGACATGGGCCAGTTCTCTGGGGACGGTGGGCCCTACGACCCCTCTACTCAACTCCTTGGTAAAAATTCAGAGTGCTAATAATGATGCCCTACAAAATTACAAATGAAAACTATGTAACATCCCATGGTCCACCCTTGTTATGATCTATGAAAGGGAATCTCATTGCAGGAGGCATCTGACGGCCACTTTCCATGTTTGTGGGTAATGTGTCCATGTAAAGACAGACGGTGCATACCTCCCCAGTGTGGGTCTCCCAACAAAGACAAGGAGAAGACAGTTTGCTCTTAAATGTCTCCTGCACTCCTTTTGTGGATTCACTCTCCTTAGCCTCTCTCACATGCTTCCTGACTGCCTTCTGTCAAGAAACGGCTGGTTGCCTGCCCAGCTCCTGTTATGCCTTTATTCTTTAACAGGAGTCTGATTTTATTCTGGGAGTTAGCATTCCCAGGTAGGAAATGAAACTCCATCCTCCGTTATAGCCAAGGGTGGGCAGCAGACCCAGTTCTAGGAAATAAGCCCGATTGGAAGGGCTTCCAGGAATGATGTATAAAGACAGCAGATGCCACTGTTTCACTCCTTCCCCTTCCTCCTTGTTTTTTTCTTTCTTAACCTGTCCTCCATTATCCTTGGACATGGTGTCCACCCTCAGGCTTTCTCTTCTTAGACATGGCCTCTGCCCTCAGGCTCCCTTCCTCCTTAGAAGTTGCCTCCACCCTCAGACTCCCTCCTCCTTAGACATGGCCTCTGCCCTCAAGCTCTCTCCTCCTAGACAAGGCCTCCAAACCTCAGGCTCTCTGTTCCTTAGACGTGGCCTCCACCCTCAGCCTCCCTCCTCCTTAGATATGGCCTCTGCTTAGAATGTTTAAGGACAGTGTTCATCCTTCTAGCGTCTGCCTAGCTCCTGCCCAAGTGTCTAACATGTGTGTTAAATTAATAAATCAGTGGTTGTGGAATGTCCTTCAAATTTAGCTGGATAGATCTGTTGAAATGTGGTAGGGTATTTGCTTAGATACCCTAAGAATGCCTGAATCCTGCTCTGGCCCAGTGACTCCTTGTTTCTCTGAGGAGATGGTAGAACGTGGAATCAACATTTCCAGCTGAATGGTGAGGTCAGCTGAAAAACTGCCCTGTCAACTCACAGAATCAAGAGAAACAACAGCGTTGCTATGTATGGCCACTAAATTTTGGACTGGTTTGTTATGCAGTCGCAGACAACCAATACGTGATCCTTTCTCCTTAATTCCTTATTCCCCCACTGATGAGGCAACTTGAGCATGTTTCTTGCACCCTAAGAGAGTGGATAAGAGATCAAAGACTTGAATAAGAGCTATGCATTGCCTTGAAACAGTATCTGCAGCAGTGACTTCAGAGCGAAGATGCAGCCTTTGTGCTCCCCCCACCCTCCCCAGCCCCCCGCGATGGATATAGTGACAGGGCCTCAGGCCAAGACGGAAGACGCTGATGCTGCATCCAGCCTGGCTTCCCTGGGCCAGTCTACTTTGCCACACAAGCAAACTGAGTTGGCACAGTGTTTTCAAAATATGCTCTGAGAAACAGTAGGGTTTCCACTAAGGTGCCATGGGGCAAGGCCAAGGGCAACCTCAGAACCTGGACTGTGGGACCCTCCCATTTTGAGGGACAGGGATTTCTTGCTCTTGCATGGGTTTTATATATTGGGCTCCTATATAAAACTTTATTTTAAAAAAGTATTTTGGTGCCTTTAACATGTGAAAAGATTGTTTCTAGGAGCCTTTGTGGATCTAACACTGAGTAAGCCTGAAAAGGCTACGGATCTGTGATTGGTGCTCACAGCATCTGAAGAGACTCAGGGACCTTGCAACGCCAGTGCCATAAACCACGACCCTGGGTGTTCAATGTGGAAAACACACACTTTTTCATAGAAAATTACTTCAGAACAATTGCCCGTCCAAACAAAGCCAAGGGTGTTCTGAATGGAGGAGTAAAGACGGATAATGAGCAACAGGCAAGGACGGCCCCCCCGAACCCTGCCCAGGCCGGATCCTCACCAGGTGCTGGTCTGTTCCCTCTCTGTTTCCTATTTTGAGTGTTTTTTTTCCTTTCTCTTTCTGGTTTCCATTGTTGGATTTTCTAAATTTGCATTGCCTGTGGAAGTATCTCCAACTCCTCCTCCTGGTCTTTGGCCTATCACCAAACTGTTGCTAATAAGAAATAAAATCCGCATACCTGCACTTTAGCTGGTCCAGACTTGTGTGGCATAATTAGAAAACATTCTGTTTCTCTCTGTATATACCTTTAGAAAGTCTTCAGTGGAGAGAATCTTTATTTTGCCCAGGGATGGCAATGCAACAGGCCTTATACTTCTCTTGCTATTTTAAAAAAAAAGTCTTGATGGAAGTATTCTGTCTACTCAAGTCATCAAAACATAGTCTCACAACATAGCCTCAGTTTGGTAATTTGTGTTAAATCCACCTGAATTGAGCCTCCCCTGGAGGCCCATGTGGGTGGGCTTGCCTGTTCAGGGCCAGACAGTCAGTCTGGGGCTGGTCTTTCCTGCTGTCTGGGGCCTCTCCACTCATGGCTGAGGGCTCACTGCTCCACATGAAGCCTTGGAAGAGGGAGCATGAGAGGAGAGGAGGAGAGCCCTGAAGACCTGCCCTCCGGGCCCAGGAAGTGCCTCCTGCTGACCCTTTTATGGGGCATTCTGGCCTCCCAAGCTCCCCTCTCACTGTGGTGGGGCGGGGAGGGTGAGGGGGGAGTCTGCACCAGGTCCGCATCCCATCAGGCCTCCTGCACCCTGAGCTGCAGCTGGCTCTGAGAGGGCATCACGCCCAGCAGAGCGGGTCTCCCATTCCCCACCATCCTCACAGCCATGCGAAGCCACTTCTTACACGGAAGCAGACAGGACAAGCTCTTGACTTGAGGTAAAAGGGAAAACACCTCCCACCCCTGCAGGGGGTTGGGATGCGCCCTCCAAATAATCCTCCTCAGAGTCTCCCAGCCTCCCCCATGGAGGGCCTAGATGCTCCAACCTGTCCTTAAAGACCAAAACTGATGTTTAATGAGTGACTTTGTTAACGCTGCACAGGCTCCGGCACCTTGTTTGGATCGCAGACATTCCTGTGCCCTGCTTTCTCCAAGCAGCGCTTTCATGTTAACATCTTTTCATCTCTGGGAAGAAATTGCTTGCCATCAAAACATAAAGAAAGCATGGGATTTATAATTCTCTTCAGCAAGCAAAACAGGTATGCAGAACTTCTAAGAAACAGGTGTGTGGGGTTTCCCCACTCAGAGCCCAGCCTTGAGCTCAGCGCATCCTCCTCATCCTGGTCAACGTCAGAGCCTCCTGGGTCCCTATGTGCCTTAGTCATTCTATTCAAACACTCCGCTCTACTTTAGAGTACTTTCTGGTGACCTATTGGCCATATACTTTTTTTTTTTTGAGCTGGAGTTTCACTCCTGTTGCCCAGGATGGAGTGCAATGGCATGATCTAGGCTCACTGCAACCTCTGCCTCCCAGGATCAAGGGATTCTCTTGCCTCAGCCTCCTAAGTAGCTGGGATTACAAGTGCATGCCACTATACCTGGCTAATTTTTGTATTTTTAGTAAAGACAGTGTTTCACCACGTTGGTCAGGCTGGTCTCAAACTCCTGACCTCAGGTGATCCACCTGTGTCGGCCTTCCACAGTGCTGGGATTACAGGCATGAGCCACAGCGCCCAGCTTGGCCATATACTTTTAAAGGATAGGTCTGCTTTCAGATTTGGATGAAAAATATAGAAAATTAACTACATGAAAAAGGAATTTACAAATGAGTAGCACAAGCCCCTCTTAAAGTTTGATACATCTTTCAAGCTGTGAGGACGTCCACATACCTCTACCATCTCTAGGGTTTGTTCCCTGCAAAAGTGGTTTTAATCTAGAGTGATGAATTCTGCAAACTCACATCTCAGTCACGTTCCTAATAATAAACTGGCTCCCTGCCCCTACGCTGGCGGCCGAATGTGGCCGGTCCCAAGGAACACTCCATCATGATGCCATTCGCCTGTCAGGACTCTATCCCAGCAGCAGCTGCAGCTGATTATGGCGGGGCTGTGGGCTGCGTTTTATTTATGATCCACCTCCTCCCTTTCAAAATCCATCAGGGCACACTCATGGAAGTATCATTAGAGGCCCTGGCCAGGGCTTCAACTTGGGAAATGGACTTTCCCCTCCTTCAGGGCAGTGCTGGTTCAAGGAGGCCAGCAGAGGGGTGGACACCCCACAAAAGGCCCTGTGACAGCTTACCCTTCCCCCGCCCCCGCAGTGTCTCCATCTGTATAAAGAGGATGAGAGACTTACAATGCTTTCTGTTTCTGAAGTTTCTTCTTCCCCCTCCTTACCACCCTGGCTTGGCCCCCAACTCTCAGTAGATATTTCACGTCCTGCGCTCACTTTCCAGCCACGTTTATTTCTGCTTTGGGATACTTGTTGGAAATAGCATGCCACTCAAAGTCACAGACTGTCACCTTGTCCTTAATCGCTGCCTTTATTTCAGACTTTTCTTCTAACTCTCCAGACTCATCCGCAACCACCATGGGGCCCCTCCCTAATTATCCCACTGGTCTGCTGTTTGTGGGGGGTCATCTGAGCTCGGTTGACCCTCAGAAGCCTGGGTGAGAGCTGTCCTCTTTGGTAAATTCTTGAACAATCCCTCACCTTGACATCCCAACATGACATTTCGTAAGATAAAACTGCATTCTTTATCCATCCCTGAAGATACATACTCATTTTCAAAAGCATTGGCTCTCAATTAAAACAGAGAGAGTCATTTGGTCGAGGGCTCTACAGAAAAGATGGTATTAGCTGGAGTATTCCTCTCTTCCCTGTGGTGGCTGAGAAAGCATTTTCCAATTAAGGCTCTCATTCACGTTCAAGAGGCATGTGCAGAGTGCTCAGATGCAGTAAAAAGGAGAGCCAGGCAGATAGCAGCAAATGAGAGGATGAACTGGAGGAAAATTAAGGAAGAAATCAGACTATTCAGATGCCAGAAGAGAAAATGAAAAACTGAGGCAGTGACGCACTCCTGCTGCAGAAGTGGAGTATCTGCTCAAAAGTGTGAATTTGCACAAAAGGGCGTGCACCAAAGCAGAAGGGATTCTGTTTGCTCAAATGCATGTTCCTGTGGATGCGCACGAGATCAGTTCTTCTAACAAGAATTTGCTGAGCATCTCCAGCAGGTCACTTAGGGGAGAAGGGACTCTGCAGCCCTCCTGGCCCATCCTCTTCCTAGGTGTTCCAGGGGAGGGGCATTTCTGATCTGCCTGCTCCAAGACTGGGACTAGCACTAGGCCATCTGCTATCGCCTCTCAAGTGATGTGCCGTAAAGTCAGAACTCACGAAAAATCTCCTGGGCAGCCTTCTCACTTTCCATGCCTGTAACGAGTGGAGAAATTTAGGCTTGGGTCTCTCTCTCTCTCTCTCTCTCTCTGTCTGCCCCATCCTCCTCATACCAGATATTCTGAGCATGCTGGTCCCAAAATACAAGTAGTGTAGAGGAGGGATGGAGAGGGTGAGGCAGGAGCTAAAGTTGTCCCAGAGCCTTGCGTGGGAGCTGCTCGTTGCTTTCCTAGGCACTGACAAAGTGCTTCACTGACCTCCAGTCTATTCTTATTCCTGCTTTTGTCTCCTCGGTAGAGTGCTGCGTGTCATGACACATGACTGACTTCCTTGGCGGCTCCCTGTGGTCAGCCCCTGGGTTGGATTGAGGCAGACACTCCATCTTCATGGAGTGTGGCCTGCTGTGGAATTTCCTGCTGTGTTGGTCTCTGCATTGGTCGCTGTGATGGTTCCTGGTCTGGAACAGTGCAGACAACAACTGAATCTGAAAAAAGATGGATGGACAGGATCCAGATTCAGGGCTTTCAAGTTGGGATTCCCCTGGGGCCAGGAGGTAGTCAGGGCTCATGAAACTAAGCTCTTATGACTAAATAAATTATAAAAACAGTGGATTACATAACATTTTGGTGTTCTGGTCTTGTCTTGTTAAAGCTATGTGGATATATGTTTCCGGGGTAATCATATGTGCTCTGACAGCTCACTTTTTGAGTGGGTAATTTCACAGGCCAATTCCTTTGCTTCAGGTATATCAGGTGCATTAGGGTGTGCCAGAGTACCAGTTGTGCCAGGGACCAGGTGTGTCAGAGGGATCAGAAGTGCCAAGGGTGCCAGATGTGCCAGGAAACCAGGTGTGCCAGAGAACCAGGTGTGCTCAGGGACAGGTGTGCTGGGGTATTAGGTGTGCCAGGGGACCAGGAGTTTCAGGGCTACCAGGTACACCAGGGGACCAGGTGTGCCATGGGTACCAGTTGTGCACACAAGGGGTGCCAGATGTACAAGGTGCCAGAAGTGCCAGAGGACCAGGTGTGCCAGGGGACCAGGCGTAGCAGGGATACCAGGTATACCAGAAGTACCAAGGCTTGCTCAGCTCTTCTCTAGCTGATGATGCCATGTTGACTCTATTTTTCTTTGAAATAAGAATTTTATTCTCTCCTTCTCACACACGAAAATTACAAGGAAATTTTATTTATATTTATTTCTTAAAAGAAAATTTAAGGAAAAATTATATTTATAGTAAATACAAATAGATAAAACCTTTAAACTATCTTACTAACCCATTCAGGAAAATCACTTTAAATACTTTAATGTCAGTCATTCCAATAATTTTTGTTTTTACATATAATGTTTTCAATACACTCTACTGAAAAACAGAATCATGTGATTTCAAAGCCTGTTAATTCAAAAAACCTGATATTTTCAACATCTTTCTATATCATTAACACACTCCTAGGACATCATTGTTAGTGGCCTTCGGGGGGATTCCATTACTATGAATGCACCAGAACTTTTTCAGCCAATCTCTTAGTTTTGGATTTTCAAATTATTCCTCCGTTATTTATCTAGACTACTACTGATAGATGTTTGCCTGGGTAGTACCAACATACAATAGTCTTGCCAAGTTGCACCGTGGAAGATAACAACTCCTTGGTTTTAATTTGTATTTTTGCATGTGAATCATCCTTTGGTATTCTTTGTCCATTCCATTAGTGTCTCAATATTAGGCTTTAATATTTAAAGTATAAAAACCTACAGGTCAGCCAGGTGCAGTGGCTCATGCCAGTAAGCCCAGCACTTTGGGAGGCTGAAGTGGGCAGATCACCAGGTAAAGAGATAGAGACCATCCTGGCCAACATGGTGAAACCCCGTCTCTACAAAAAATACAAAAATTAGCTGGGCACGGTGGCGCACGCCTGTAGTCCCAGCTACTTGGGGGGCTGAGGCAGGAGAATTGCTTGAACCTGGGAGGCGGAGGTTGCAATGAGCCAAGATCATGCCACTGCACTCCAGCCTGGAGACAGAGCGAGACTCCATCTCAAAAAACCAAACCAAACCAAAACAAAATAAAAAAACCTTACAGATCATACAGAGTGAAAAATATGGTTCTTTTTTGTCATCCATCTCTAGTTTGTTTGAGGTGTTTAACACTGTATTTGCTAATTTGTTATGTTTTGGGTGGGAGGAGAGAGGTCAGATCCCTTATTTTTTAACCTTGTGGTCTCTGCCTTGAGGCCCTATGTAGAGGGCCCTTTTCACGTTGAAATGTATCTATAGGCTCACCTGCATTTTCTTTCATTACTTTTAAGGTTTTTAAAAAATTGTCTTACAGTCATTTATTTGTATGGCATAAGGTCTTTAATATTTTTTCTCAAATGATTAGCACATTTTCCCAGTTATCATTTTTTATAAAAACATGTTTAAATGCTCCCTTTCTCCTACATTAAATTTTTATATATGCTTAGCTCTGTTCCTGAAATTTATGATCTGTCTTACTTATTTTTCCATTCCTAAGCCATTGTCACAGTTTTAAATTTTTGTAGTTTTC
The DNA here is from genome assembly GCA_963573385.1 of Cacajao melanocephalus. Classification (NCBI taxonomy): domain Eukaryota; kingdom Metazoa; phylum Chordata; class Mammalia; order Primates; family Pitheciidae; genus Cacajao; species Cacajao melanocephalus. Next base: position 38,029 of record CAUYLG010015067.1, on the reverse strand, counting down.
AAATATATTTTTTTATTTCTAGTTTTCAAATATAATTTTCTTGCTTGTATACTAGGTGGCCCCTTCTTTAACTACTTTAATAAAATGTATTATCTCCTCTGAAATGTTTTTTCCTCCCAGGTAAAATTTAAAGTGGAAAAAAAGCATCATGGGTACTGTTTTCCAGCAAACTCCTGCTGTGTTCTTGCTGCACATCCCTACCAGCCCCAGGAGCACCACAGGGGATGTCTCGTATGTGCTGTAATCCTGCAACACTGTCCCCGTGCCGATCCTGAGTGCAAATGGCAGGTCCTGCCTTCTCGTTTGAGTGTGTGCTTTCCCTCTTCTACCTGCAGAACTGCAGCAACACGAAGAGTGGAAGCGCAGAAGTTGCCTAACATCGCCTAGTTCAAGCCCGGCCTGTGAGTCTGCTCAGAGCATAGCAATTGCAGCTTGGTAGAAGGCAGTCCCAGGGACTCCTGGGCAGAGACAGCTAATACCAGCTAGGTGACCACAACTCCCCAAGAATGCCATCCACAGAGGGAAGCTGCCCAAAGGTCTATGAGATGGCATCCCTCTGTAGACAGCCTCCCTCTGTGGATGGCATTTTATAGGTGAATTGATAACAATTCACTCATCTTATTCAGATTTCCCTATTATCACATTATGAGTCCTCCATGGGGACTCATCAGCAGTCCTTCATGGTCTGGAATGCAGGAAATTAAATTGAGCTCTTTGGGTCAGAAACCAGGTTAAACAGGACAGACTCCAGATGCTCTGCAAGACAGATGCAGATGCTAGTAGCACCAAGGTGAAGGCAGGAGGCATCCCCTCCATTTCCTCCCACTGCCTCCCCTTCCTTCCATCCCCTCCACTTCCTCCCTTCCTCTTTCATTTTGCATCATGAAGCTGGTCCTAATAAGCAGCATAGGAAAAAGTAGGATATTTAATTGCAGTCAAGTGGCTTGGAGCCTTCCCAAACTCAACCCCTACTTGTGCATCATGCAGCAGTGAGGGTTGGTTCTTCACTCTTCCACTTAAAATGTGTGTGTTTCCATTCAGTGAATTAGTCTCCCATTCCTAACACGGATGAGGCTCCAAGATGCCAGAGGAGGAGTTGACCTATTCCACTGTGGAATTTATCAGACCTGAAACAAAGAACATCTGATTTTGGATTTAACAATGTCATTTTGTTTTAATTCAACAAAGCAGGCTGTAGGAGGACAACATGCAAGATTCTTGTGGAATTCTGGTCCTTCCAGGGCAGAAAGGTAGCCACCCCTACCTTTCTCCCTGTGCCCCTCCCTAACTCCAGCAACCACTAATCTGTACCCCCTTCTTATAGTTCTGTTATTTCAAAAATGTCATACTAGGAAAATCATAAAGTATGTAGCCTTTTAAAATTGGCTCTTTTCAATCAGTATAATTCCCATGAGATTCATCCAAGTTGTGGTGTGTTTCAATGCTTAATTTCTTTTTTACTGCTGAGGAATGTTTCATGGTAAAGGTATGCCAAAGCATGCAGACCACCTGGGGGCTTTTGTTTCCATGTGGAGGAGGTAGTGGATAGGTTATGACCAGGCCACAGCTGTCAGGTCACAGAGGCATTGTGTTCTGGACCTGTGGCTTGGGGCAGCCTCTATCAGATGTTCCCACACAGCTAATCCTACCCACAGCCAAAAGTAGAAATGTCAAGAACCCTTATCCTTCTGCAAAGTCTCTCCAGCACACTGTACTAAGAAAGCATAGCACGGGGCATAGGAGAAAAGCTAATGGAGCACTGAGATTTATCATAGAGCAGGTATGGAAATGTTCTTTGAAGCTGAGAGGCAATAAATTGATAACTGACATGATATACACAAACAGGCATATTTCCAGGTCTCTCTTCTGCTCAATTTAGCTGTGTATCTATTTCTTCATTGATACGACACTGTCTTCATTACTTTAGTTTAAAAGAGAAAGTCTTGATATTGGGTACAGTGATTGCTTACACTTTGTTCTTCTTCAGATTGTTTTAGGTATTCTAGGACATGTGTTTTCCATAGAATTTTATAATAAGCTTTCCAATGTCTACAAAAAATACCTTGCTGGGACACTTAGAGAAATTGTATTAAACCTATATAGGGAAGAATTATCTTTATTATATTTAATCTTCCACTTCATGAATATAGTACGTCTTTTTGTTTATGTAGTACTTCTTTGATTTGTTTAATCAGCATTTTGTAATTTTTAGTATACAGATTCTGTATGTTTTGGTAAGTTTATATTGAAATGTGTCTATTTTTTCTGTTTTTCAGATTTGATAAATTCTATGGATCTGTCTTCATATTTATTGATTCTATATTTCTCAAATCCACTCTACTATATGCCCATTTAGCAAGTTTTAAAAAAAATTCTGTTATTGTAGTTATCGGTTCTATAATTTCCATTTCATTATTTTTAAAATTTCTGTTTCTTTCTGAGATTGTCTAGTTTTAAATTTTATCAAGAGAATTTGTAGTTGCATGTTAAATCATTTTTATGGTGGCTGCTTTAAAATTCTCATCAGACAATTCCAATTCTCATCTGCTTCATCTCAGTGTTGGCATTAGTTGATCATATCTCATTCAAGTTGTGATTTTCTTGGTTCTTGGTATAATGGGTGACTTGTTATTGTATTAGTTTGGTGCAAAAGTGATTGCAGTTTTTGCCATTACTTTTAATGGCAAAAATATTAATATTAAGAACATTTTGCCTATTTCATTTGTAGACTCTGGGTCCTATGAGACTCTTCATTTTAGGAGGCAGTTGCCATGCTTAAAGTTAGCAAGTGGCCTGTCCTGCTTTCATGTGCTGCGGTTTCAATCCCATGCAGGTGCTCATTGTTGTGTGATCACAGCTATGGAACTGCATGGCGCCTCTGTGACTCTGGTTGGGAGAAGACCTCTTTGAATTGCAGGAACAAACTGTGCTTCTTAGACGGGGCTGTTGTTGTTGCAGTCCCTTGTGAGTTCTCCCAGCTGCTCAGTGTCTCTAATGGCCAAAGAGCATTCTCCAGCCCATGCTTCCTGCAGGGCGGGGATTGCCCTGTCCATGCCGCCCAGCCTCCCAGTGTCTCTTGGTGGAGGAAGGGATTCTCCAGTCCTCAAGGATGAGATTGCCTCTCTGGCTGAGAGCTGGAAGAGACCTCCCTACTGCTGCCCAGCTGCCAGAACCTCTAGCTGGGAGAGGTGAGCTCAGGACCAATGGGGAAGGAATGTGTTCCTTCAGAGGGAACCAGGCCCCCATGCCTACTGCCAGGCTTGCTGGTGTTGTCAGCAGGACTCTTCTTCGATATGGGGCATGAAGGAGCCTACCCGGGCTGGCCTCCATTGCTAGGCTGGGGGCTCAAGGAATGCAGGGTCTGGGTCACCTTCTGTTGTTGGGGTCAGGGGCCATAGAACTCTCTGGTGTTATTTTGTTCTTCTAGTCCTGGGGTTGCTGACCAGTTCACCCTCCCCTTCTCCCTTTCAGAGTCCTGTGGTGGCCTCTTGTGCCATTTCCAGGGCTTAGAGTTGTTCTTAGGGGGAGAAGCAAGGAGAGACTCTGACTGAGGGAGTAGAGAAGAGAATTTCACACAGGGAGTGACAAGAGCCACGTGTGTTGGGGAGTGTGTAGTGTGTGTCTGTGTGTATATGCAGCGTACGCATGGTGTATGTGTATATGGTGTGTGCGAGGTGTATGTGTGCTAAATGTGGGGGTGGTGTGTGTGTGTGTGTGTTGTATATAGAGTGTGTGTGTAGAGTGTATGTGGTATACCTAGGTGGAGTTTATGTGTGGTGTGTGTGTGATATGTGTGTGATCTGTGTGGCATATGTGTGTGTAGTATGTGTGATCTGTGTAGTTAGCGTGTGTGTAGTGTATGTCTGCGTACTGTGTATGTGGTATATGTGTGTTGTATGTGGTGTATTGTGTGTGTATGTAGAATATGCATGGTGTATATGTCTGTATTGTATGTGTGTGGTGTGCAGTATATGTGTGTAGTATGTTGTATGCTGTGGGTATGTGATGTGTGTGTCATGTATGTTGGTGGTGTGTGGTGTGTGTGGTGAGCTGTGTGTGTGGTTTATATGTACCGTGTTTGGTGTGTGTGTGTATGCTGTGTGATATGTGTGTGAATGGGCCTGTGTATGACTGTATGTGTGTGTGAGCATGTGTGTGTGGGTGTATGGATAGGAATGAGTGAGTGATTATTTGTAAAGGTGTATTTGAATATTCTATGCCTGTGTGTGTGAACATATATGTCTCCATGATGAAGACAGCTGGGTAAGAAGTTAATAAAATTACTAACTGGATAATTTTTAACATACTATGTCAAACACAAGAGCACGTGGATCCTCGTGCTGACCTGCTTGACAGCATCATTTTACTTTTCCAGATTGCCTCAGTCAGCTCCAGCGTGGAAGGTACCATAGCAGTGATGCTGGAGCCCAGCCAGTAGCAGAACAGGAAGACAGTCAGTGCTGTGTTCAAGTTCAGGCAGAAGGTCACCAGCCCCATCTCACTCTATCTTATCTCTGACTTCTTATATGTACTGTGACCTGAAATCAAAAGAGAAACTTTAGCAAATCCAAACCTCCCCAAAGTGGGGAAACTTCGATCCTCAAATACTCCAAAGTACCTGGGAGGGTGCAGAGCCTTGTTGAGAAACATTGGGTTTACTCTGCCCCCATGACATCTTTGTGGAGGATACCTTGTAGTTTGTAATTAGTGGTAGGCGGGTTACAGCTGCCTGCTTGGTAGATTCCTAAGCTATGTGTATATGTAAAACACCTGTGTATTAATAAGAGTATATGTAGAACATCTGTGTATTAATAAGAATCACCTGTCAAAGAGCAAATAAATGCGTGGATGAATCTCTGCTCAGGGCCCTCAGTCCTGGAGAGCTGCAAGCCCCGCAGGCTCGCAGGCCGTTGGTCCCCAGAGTAGATCCACTCTGTTGGCTACGTGGGTCACTGCCTCTCACTGCCGTGTAATACCTTCAGCCCGTCCTGGGTGGGACTCTCCCGACTTGGCTGGTTCTCAGGAGTAGTTGGTGCTCTCCTTGCTGGTCTTGCCATTCCTCGACCCAAAGCGCTGCATGGCCTCCACAATATTCATGCCTTCTTTCACCTTGCCCAGGACCACATGCTTGCCATCCAGCCACTCAGTCTTGGCAGTGCAGATGAAAAACTGGCAACCGTTTGTGTTGGGTCTGGCATTTGCCATGGACAAGATGCCAGGACCTATATGCTTTAGGATGACGTTCTCATCATCAAATTTCTCCCTGTAGATGGACTTACCATCAGTGTCATTATGACGTGTGAAGTCACCACCCTGACACATAAGCCCTGGAATAACTCTGTGAAAGCAGGAATCCTGAAAACCATATCATTTCTCTCAAGTGCTAATAGCATGAAAGGTTTCTGCTGTCTTTGGAAACTTCTCTGCAAACAGCTCGAAGGAGACGCAGCCCAAGGGTTCACTGTTGCAGTGATGCTGAAGAACATGGCGGGGTTGACCACGGCTGGTAGTGTGTGGCTCCTGGCAGAAACAGCTTCTGCAAAGCCAAGTATTTCTTTATAGCACAAGAATGGTCTGATACGAGTGGGATAACGTTTTTCAGCAAACCTCCAACAAAAAAATTTAAATAAAACTGTAAAAAAAATTTTAAACCATCTGAAGGGATTGGAAAATGACCCACACAGAAACTGCAGGGTAATTTACTCTTGAGAGATGATTATAGGTGTAAGAATTGCAAGTTTATGCTATATTTTCCCTGCAAATGTTTTCCATCCCCAACCCCAAATCCTGCTGCAGAAAATCACAGCCTTTCTACTTAAAGGTGTCAGAAAACAGAGGTTAGGGCTGGCAAAACAGGAGGAGATTTAGGAGTGGAATCTAGAAATCAGGAAGAGTTCCAGAAGCAGTGAGCAACAAAATATGAGTATAAATTCTGCCCAAACCTTTGGCTGACTGCTAAACTATGCATATGTAAGAGAGAGCCCAAGAGACTCAAAGAACTAGCAGGCACATGTGAGAAAGTGTTCTTGAACACCTAACACAGGTGAGATATGCAAGTGTGCTTCTCTTTTAACTGTGCATTCCCAACCGATGCACATCTCAGGAGGCATAAAGCTGAAGCCATAATGGCCTGTGGTGCCAGAAAACAGAGCTGGGGCTGGAGATCAGCTGGAAGCAGGGAAACCTCAGAGAGAATGTCCCACTATTTCAGTGTAAACTCCTCTCAACCTTTTGACTGACTGTTAACTGCACAGATGGAGAACACGCTCAGAAACAAGGCTATAAATGCAGCAGCTGGAAGAGAAAAGAAAACTGGGCAGAGATGTCGGCTGCTGCACTCTACAAGGGAGACAGGGTTTACAGTTAGAATACAGGCAAGCAAGTTAATGGCTTCACAGAAAAAAGTCCAACAATCTCCAGAGGAATATAACACGTTACAGAGTCACTACAACACATCACCTACAATACCAAGTTTTCAACCAAAAAATTGCCAGACAGGCAAAGAAACAAAAAGGGGTGGTCCATATTCAGGATAAAAGGAAGTTAGTGGAAACTTACTGAAAGTGAACTCAGATGTTAGGTTTAGCTGATAAAGATTTTAAAGCAGCTATTATAATCATACTTAGAGAACTTAAAAAACATGATGTTGATGAGTGAACAAATAGCAAATCTCAATGGAGAAGCTAAAATTATAAATAAGAACCAAATAAAAACTCCAGAGCTGAAAAGTACAACTGAAACAAAAAAACCTTTCACTAGATAGGCTCAACAGCAGATGGAAGATGACAGAATAAAGAATCAGTAAACTTGGAAGAAGATAAATAGAAATTATCCAACCGAAGAACAGAAAGAAAAACAAGCGAAGGAAAATAAGCTGACCCTCAGAGGCTTATAGAACAACATCAAGCAGTCCGACATAAGGTTTAATGGAAGGAGGAGAGAGGGAGAGAGAGAATAGTCTTCATATTTCATTCTTTACGAAAAAAGACATAAAACTCCCCACATCTGGTAAATATGAGTATATCTGGTAACGCTCAAAAAACCCCATGTTGGAGACATTCAAAGAAAATCACACCCTAGGCCGGGCACTGTGGCTCATGCCTGTAATCCCAGCACTTTGGGAGGCTGAGGAGGGCCAATCACAAGGTCAAGGGTTTGATACCAGCCTGGCCAACATGGTAAAACCCCATCTCTACTAAAAATACAAAAATTAGCTGGGCGTGATGGCAGGCCCTTATAATCCCAGCTACTCAGGAGGCTGAGGCAGGAGAATAGCTTGAACCTAGGAGGCAGAGGCTGCAGTGAGCCAAGATCATGCCACTGCACTCCAGCTCAGGCAACAATGCGAGATTCCATCTCAAAAAGGAAAAAAAGAAAAAAGAAAAATACACCCTGGTTTAGAACACTCATTCACACTACAGAATACCAATGATAAAGAGAAAATCTTGAAAGCTGCAAGAAAAATAAGATATTATATACAAGATAATTAACTTATAATTGCAGCTCTGACAAGTAAGGGCTTGGAGGTCATTACCCCCATCCTTAGAACAAGAAGAACCGAAACAAACTGTCACTTCATGACCTTTCTTGGACACATCAGAGAACTAAGTTTGCAGAACAAACTGCCACCCCCAAATCTGGAGAGATGGGCAAGCCCAGAGAGTCACAATGAGACCTGCTCACCTGGAGCAGAAGGCAGTGAAGTCATCACCTCTTAGGAACATGTGCATGATGATTTCAACAAATGCTGCAGTGAACTAGCATGAACGTGACAAACTCCCGAGGCCTGCAGTCTTGAGCGGGGGAACCTACATTTTCATGGGTTTCATCTCCAGAAACTCCATCAGGTTCTCATGGTGAGGATTCAACAAAGATCCCCTCATGTCTCTGGCAAGAGTAGAAGAAGAGGTCAGGCATGGTGGCTTACGCCTGTAATCCCAGAACTTTGGGAGGCCAAGGCGGGCGGATCACCTGAGGTCAGGAGTTTGAGGAGCAGAAGAAGAACAAACATTGCGAGATTCGGCCCAAACGTTTTTCACGACAATGAAAAACACTCTGTAACAAAGGTGGTTCTCTCCAGTTTGGAATATCCATTTTTAACTAATCTAAATTCACCTTCAAACATCACTATACTGCTTTTGTGTATTTCAGGTACTGTATAGTGGGATTACCTTATGATAGAGACAGCTTTTCTTATTTGTATATAAATAAACATCAGTTTCTAGATGTAGAAAATTATTTTTCAGGAAAACAAAAATTTATAAAACTGACCGTAGGAGAGAAAGGAAATCTAAACAGATCAATTACTATAGAAGAAATAGAGGAATTTGTCCAAGAGCTGCTTCCTCACTATCACTGACCTTTTATTCTAGCCCCCAAAAGAATCAGGCTCAAAGTTTTCACAGGGAAAATTGCACCAAACTTCTCAGGAACGGATGGCTACAACGCACCTTCGAATGTTCCAGTGCGTAGAAAAGGAAAAAAATATTTTAAACTCTACACAAAGCTAGCAAACCAATCCTAACAATGGTAGCCCAAAAAAGAAAACTACAGATCAAATTTACTTACAAATATTGATGCCAAAATCCTAAATAAAACATTAACAAACCAAATCCAGCAAAGGTCAAAAGGTAATCTTTTAACCAAGTGGAGTTTATTTTGAGAATACAAGAATAGGTCAATAAAGAAACTCAGTATTAAAGCAATTCCCAAAAAAGAAAAATGGTATGATTATCTTCAAAGACAATCCATTTTGATAAGCATCCATTCTTGATAACTATTCTGAATAGATAAATAATTACAAAGCAATTCCTTAGCGTGATTAAAAAGCATATCTACCTCACCCAGTTTACCACAATGTTTATGAAACCCCCTTCCCAAGAAAGTCCCATTTAAGTCAGGAACAAGACAAAAATATCCCTTACCATCATTATGATTTAAAGATGTAAGCAAGGCTGAGAGACTAGCAGGGGAAAAAAAGAGGCATAAAAATGAGAAAGGAGAAGGCAAAATCATCATTACTTGTAAATAATATTGTATATCTTGGAAACCTCAAAAAAAATCCCAAAATTAGTTAAATAACATAAATTAGTAAGGTCAATACAAAACTGCAAAAATAAATCACCAGGCCTGGTGGCACACAGCTATAGTCCCTCTTTCTAGGGAAGCTGGGGCAGGAGGATTCCTCAAGCCCAGGAGTACCAGGCCAGCCTGGGCAACATATCAAGACCCTGTCTACTTAAATTAAATAAATGTAACTTAAATTAAATAAACCAACAGTTTTCAAATGTACAAACAATATCCACTTAGAATATACGATGGAAGAAAAGACCACATTTACAGTAGCAATGAAGGGGGAGCTTACTGGAAATGAGCTTAATAGGAAATGTATAAGAATTATAGAAAAAGGAAAAATGCCATGGCAGGCCCCTCAAAGAAGACTTGAACTTAGGGAAAGGTAAAATAGGTTCTTGAAGAGGAAGTCAACCTTACAAAAATGTCAATTATTCTAAGTTAATTTACATATATACTGTGATCTGAGTAAAAACACCAACATGAATTTTTTTTGAACTAGATAAGGCCAAGTGTGGGCATATGGAAAAACAAACAGGCATGAAAAGCCAGCTAAAGTATGAAAAAGAAAAATGAGGTTGGGAGAATCTGCCCCATAAATATCAAATATATTTAAAAACTATGGATTTAGGACAGTGTGGCAATGGGACATGAGTAAGCCCATCTTGATGTCCATGCAAATATGTTTCTCCTTAGTTCTTCCCCACATGAGAAAATAAAGCACCTCCATCCAGTCAATTGTTCATTTCAGAAACATGCAGTATCTTTGACACACCCCTTTTCTTCACCCTTTATTATACATTTCATTATGAAATTGTGCAAATCCTACCTGCAAAATACCTCTAAATATTGCCCATATCTTTCCAAATCACTTGCAACCATCATAGTCTGGTCAGCCTCCCTGCTCACCTGGACCTCTGCAGAAGCCTCTCGTCTTCCCCTCCTGCCCACTTCCCAGCCATTCTCCACACAGTCAGAGATGGTTTTTTAAAAGATAGATCTGATCACATCACTGTCCTACTTTCAGCCCTTCCTTTGCACTTAAGACAAAATTTAAAAGAGCTGGGAGGGCCCTAAAGCCTTTGACTCTCTTTCCTTCCACCAAAGCCTCCTCACTGGCACGGTCCCCCTTGCTCCTGTGCTCTGGCCACGCACTTTTCCCTCCTTCAATTTGTTGAGCCCTTCCCCCTCCAGGCCTTCACAATGGAATTCCTTCACTGGGAACGTTCTTCACATGGCTAGCACTTGATCATTGTATTCTTTCTTTTTTTTTTTTTTTTTGAGATGGAGTCTCGCTCTGTCTCCCAGACTGGAGCACAGTGGCTCGATCTCAGCTCACTGCAAACTCCACCTCCCGGGTTCAAGTGATTCTCTTGCCTCAGCCTCCAGAATAGCTGGAATTACAGGCATGCACCACCACACCCAGCTATGTTTGTATTTTTAGTAGAGACAGGGTTTTGCTATGTTGGCCAGGCTGGTCTTGAACTCTTGACCCCAAGTGATCCACCAGCCTCGGCCTCCCAAAGTGCTGAGATTGCAGGTGTGAGCCACCGCACCTGGTCCATTGTTTTCTTTTTAGACAAACTTTTAGTTTTGAGGTGACTCTAGATTCACCTGCAGCCGTAAGAAGAAACATGGAGAGTTCTCGTGCACCCTTTTCCCAGCTCCTCCCTGTGATAATACCGTGCATAGCTACAGTGCAGTGTCACAACTGCAAATTGGTATATATGCCATTCATGACATTCAGGTTCCAACAACTTTACACATACTGGGTGTGTGGGTGTGTGTGGATTTAGTTTTACATAATTTTATCATAGGAATAGATTCATGTGACCACCGTCATGGTCAAGCTACAAGTCAGGAATCCAGCACCAGCATCCCTCAGTTTACCCTATTACAGCAACCAGCACCACCCCACACCCTCCCTCAGCATTTTAAAAACTGATTTTTTTTTTTAATTGAGATGGAGTTTTGCTCTTGTTGTCCAGGTTGGAGTGCAGTGGCGCAATCTCGGCTCACTGCAATCTCTGCCTCCCAAGTTCAAGTGATTCTCCTACCTCAGCCTCCCAAGTAGCTGGGATTACAGGCATGCGCCACCACGCCTGGCTAATTTTGTACTTTTTAGTAGAGATGGGGTTTCTTTATAGTAGTCAGGCTGGTCTCGAACTCCCGATCTCAGATGATCTGCCTTCCTCGGCCTCCCAAAGTGCTGGCATTACAGATGTGAGTCACTGCACCCGACCTAAAAACTGATCTTAAACATTATTTACTTAAAAAAATTTTTTCTTCATCATCTAGGCTACATTTTCCCCTCATCATAATGCCCCCAATTTCTTCTTTGTCTTTTATCACAAGTTTGAGTTAGGAGTAATGGGTTTAATGCCCTTGAAATGTCTCCTGACTTAGGTTTCCTCATTGGTAAGCAGTTTTTCTATACTTGCTGCCTTCTACTCTGTTTCCAGTGCAAGTGAGAGGGCAGGTACTACTTGAAAATGAGGAGGGGCTGAGGATGGTGGCTCGCACTTGTAATCCCAGAACTTTGGAAGGCCAAAGTGGGAGGTTCACTTGAGCCCAGAAGTTCAAGACCAGCCTGGGCAAACAGAGGAAGACCTCGCCTCTACAAAAAATTTTTTAAAATAGCTAGTCGTGATGGTGTGTGTCTGTGGTCCCCACTACTTGGGAGGCTGAGGTAGGAGGATCTCCTGAGCCTGGAGCTGCAGAGAGCCATGATAATACCACTGCACTCCAGCCTGGGCCATTCTCAAAATTAATTAATTTTATTAATAAAAATTATTAATTAATTAATAAATTAAACATAAATAAATAAACATAATTAAACATAAATAATTAAACATAAATAAAAGGAGGAGAATATAACATAGAGGCGTCTTGACCCAATAGAAAGGAAAAGGTGAGAAATCAGTGTTTTATACTCCAGTGTCTGTGGGAGAAGGAGGAGGACAGATGGGACAGAAACTTGCAGAGATGCTTGTGTTGTGGCCTCCTGTTCCGGGCTGAGTCCAAGAGAGGAGAAGAGGGTTACACAGAAGGAAGCAGACAGCACGGGGAGGTTTGCCCGGTTTCCAGCCTGGGACTCTGAATGAACTGGGACCTCTTTGCTGAACTTGGGGCAACTGCCGAGTCCGACAAAGTGATCCTCCGCAGGACCTCCTGCACCATTCAGTGTCCTCTGTGCCATGGAACGGGCTCACAAGTCCCCATTGTCTCCTGGGACAGGGAGATGGCAGTTTCTGAGATTGTACAGGGAGCTGGCCAGAACAAAAGGTCAATGTGGAGACTGAGGCCCATCAAGCCAGGGACAGAAATGAAGTTCTTTAGCCAGAGCAGGCGTCAGGTTAGGCCAAACCGGTGGGGAGGCCAAGAGATGCCCAGGCCAAGAGACGCACGTTCCATATCACCCCATCCCAGACGTCAGCTCCTGATAGCAACGCCACTGCTAACCTCGCTAATCCTACTAATCTCACTAATCCCACCCAAACTAGTGGCACTCGGGGACTGGTGCCCATTTGGCCCCTTTTTTCCACACTACATGGTCATATAAGCCTCCTACATACCCACAGGCCATTTTGGAAAGAAATCGATAGAAGATGAGGAAACCTGAAAAATAGATTCTTCCAAAAGCAACTGAATTTGAAGGGCTGGATTAGATTGCATTGAACAGATTGACATGAATTTTAAAATTTCCTCTAGGAAAGCCAGCAGGTGGCTTTGAGGAAGATTAGATGAGGTTTGGAAAACATGGGTCCTCTTTTTCTTTCCATAGCTGAGTACAGTGTGGATAAATTTGCAACCCTGTGACATATATATGTGTTGGTATGATGATTTATTTAAACTCGACTTCTTCCATTGGACTCTAAGCTCCACAGGGGAGGAAATATTTTGTTGTTGTTATTGCAATATCTGCAGTGCTCAGCACATGGTAAGCACTCAGATATTATTTATTTAAAAAATTAATAAATACCTATAGATTCAGCTCTGCACTTCCTTAATGATTCACCCAAAATAAAAGATTTCATTGGCTTAGCTTTCAATAAAAAGCTGGTCAAGGCCAGGACTTGTTATTATGTTACACATAAAACATAAATGGCCCAGTGGCTTTCCCCCAGAGTACGTGGCACTGCCACTAACTCATTAGATACACTGAATGAGTAACTGAATCTCTCTGGTGGGGAAGGGAGGGAGGAGTCTCTATTTTTTTCTCTCCATAGGAAGAAAGAAGGACTGACCCTCCCAACATCACTGGTAGATGAAGGGTAACTAATAAATACAATTATAGAACCTGCTGACTGTGAAGACATGCCTACCAGAAAAATAAACCCCTCCAGAACAAAAACGCTTTCTACTCAAATAAGGTATACTGTTTAAAGACATCCTCCTAAGGCTGTGCTGGGGAATCCTGAGCCCGATCTTCAGCTGAGTTTGGTAGGTCATGTGTTCCATGGGAGAGGCAGTTCATAGCTTGCAGAGTTGCCACACAAAAGGTGCAGCTCTGTGGGAAGTCAGCAGTGAGGGCAGGTTCCTTCCTCAGGAGAAATTATGTGGACCACAAACTAGCAACCTCTTCAAGCAGCTTGCCCCTGCTTGAAGGAGAAAATCAAAAACCACCGGGAGGCCATGAGAACAAAAGGATGGACCCCTGTTGCGACCTTAGTGCTGGTAGTTTTAGTAGTTTTGTACCATGCTTGACACAGACAATATTTACTACAAGTGCTGAGGTGCCAATCCAAGTTATTTCTGGCCTCACCCTCTTGCTTTGCTCCCATGAGTGTGTGGCTGCATTACGTGGCTGAGGACTTTTTATTGATGAGAATAAGTCCTTTTTTTAAATTATTATTTAAAGATTTGGCAACAGGTGTTTATCTCACAGGCTTCTTCTCAGAAATCAATTATTCCTGTAGTTGTGCTTTTAGTCCTGGAATAGAGTGAGGTTGGATTTTAATTAAATAATGAATGCATATGTTCTTAACATGCTCATAGGCCAGGGACTGTGTCCATTCAGGAGCAAAAGGAAGAAGCCCAGATCTCCTCTAGTTTAGTCACAGCTCTTGGTTGCAGGTAATGGAAACTCACTCAAATTAGCTTAAACGAAAAGAAAGGAATGGAGTGGAAGGATGCAGGAATATCCACGGAACCATGTACAAGATGTTGGACTTCCCATGGGTCTGGAACCAGGAGGTGGAAAGCCAGGGAAAGTTCATCTCTTTCTTTTTGGAAGTTTTTGGTTCCTTCTCCCTGCTTCTCTCTGAGCATGTTTGATTTTTCTCTCCACAGCTTCACTTTCTTTGTTTTTAGAAGAAACACCTCTTCCAGTCTTCTACATCTTCTCTTGCTTCTGCTACCACCAATCGCTAGAAATCTCTTTGGTCCCATTGCAAATTTTCATGAAAGAAAATTCTACTTGGCTCATCTTAGCAGTCAATGAATTGGCTCTCCTAGGGTCAACGGTGCACCCCTGGTCCATTTGAAATAGGCCATCTTGTCCACTGAGACTTGGTCAGAGAAACAGAAGCCATTCCACGTATGCAAGGGTGAAGGTTTTATCATGTGGAATAGGAGAGCCGCACAAGTACTGCAAAGAGTCAAGGCAGGATAATCAGGCAAACAATTGCCAATCATCCCAGCCTGCACAGCCAAGCGGCCGACCTTCAAGAACTCACCCTAAAACCATTGTGAATCTCAAGAACTTCAGCGTTACTCTCCCCACTTATCTCAGCTTGCAACAGGGTGCTTCTCAGGACGTTCACTGAAGAGCTGCTGCAGTGATCAAGAACTGCCTGGCAGCTCCCAGTCTGTATCAGCCTACAGCACAGACGAGTGATTCTCAGAAGTGGTCGTCAGCTCTCTCAGCTGCCGGTACCCTCAGACTGGGTGGTTCACAGGAGCATGCCCAGAAATTGCTCTGATCTTCACAACCTCCTGTAAATGCCTCCAGACAATAAGGCATCTGTTTGTCTGCTAAGCCTCTCATCTGTCTGCTAAGTCTCATGAGTTACCTTTTTTTTTTTTTTTTTTTGAGACATGGTCTCACTGTGTCACCCAGGCTGGAGTTCAGTGGCATGATCTTGGCTCACTGCAGCCTCGACCTCCCAGGTTCAAGCAATCCTCCCACCACACCCTGCAAGTCGCTGGGACTACAAGCTCGTGCCACCACACGTGGCTATTTTTTTAATTTTTTGTAGAGATGGGGTTTTGCCATGTTGGCCAGGCTGGTCTCAAACTCCTGAGCTCAAGCAATCCACCTGCCTCAGCCTCCCAAAGTGCTAGGATTGCAGGTGTGAGCCACCACACCTGGCCGCTCCTGAGTACTTCTTAGTGGAAAATTCTAATCAGAATCCTATGTGGAGGGGCATTCTGGCAAATACTGTTCTGGTTTCTCTTGTATGATGCAGAGGAGATGATAGACAAGCACACTGGTGGGATGAACTGAAAACAAACAATTGGGATAGCCTGGACCCCCAGAAATGCAGGACCACAGTGCAAACCTGGCTACAGAGCCCACGAGAGTGTGCATTCACGTGTGTGTGCATGCACATATGTGTGTGTATCAGGAGCACAGACAGGTATGAGATAGATAGATCTCAAGGAGAAACTGGGGCATGGTCTGGGCATTACTGACAACTGGAAAAGGGCAGATTTCTCAGACTTCCTCCCTTATCCTTCCCTGTGCAATCTGAGCCACCCAAGTGAGCTGGTCTGCAATGAACATTGGTTGCTTTCTCCTCCCCAGCTTTCCTCCTTCTCCTTCTGGCAATAATGTGAGGAATTTTCTCAGGTGGGGATGACTTGATTACCCCTTCCACAGTCATGTGAGCCAGGACTCTCCATCCAACCCCCAGCCCCAGCCTGGGGGCTGAGCAACTGATAGGGCAATGGCCTAGATCCGAGTGCAGCCGATCAGAGTCTACCTGAGAGGGACTATGGAGGATTGCACAATTCCTTGAATGTGAGACCTGGATTCATAGAGAGTCTTCCCAACATACGGAGAGAAACACAGAGCCCTGATGACCTCTTTTGTGTCCCTCAGTTCAACTATATTTGAGGCCGTTATTTCTGAGCTTTTAAATTATATGAGCTAATAAGTTCTCCATTTTGCTTAAGTCAGTTTGAGTTGAATGCCTCAACATTCCATTTACTGCATAAACAGAGTCAAATCTGCTCCAGATTGTTCCTCTGCTCCTGTGTTCTCTAGACCTGTTCCCCTACCCCATCTCTTCTTTTTGAGACAGAATCTCACTTTGTCACCCATGCTGGAGTGCAGTGGTGGGATCTTGGCTCACTGCAACCTCCATCTCCTGAGTTCAAGCGATTCTCCTGCCTCAGCCTCCCAAGTAGCTGGGACTACAGGCACATGCCACCACACCCAGCTAGTTTTTGTATTTTTTTTTTTTTTAGTAGAGATGGGGTTTCACTGTGTTGGCCAGGCTGGTCTCGAACTCCTGACCTCAGGTGATCCACCTGCCTCAGCCTCCCAAAGTGCTGGGATTACAGGCGTGAGCCAAGGACCCTGGCCCCCATCTCTATCTGTTGAAATCTCACTCACCCTTATGACCGAGCCAAGCTTCACCTTTCCAGGAGACAGGTGGCTGTGGGCACCTTATTTCCTCTGCACTCTCTGTCCTACTTGAGTAACCCCATGCATTTCAACACACAGCGTGAACAGTGTAACATGTACAGAACTCTTCAAAAAACATGAAAAGATGCTCAACATCATTCGTCATTAGGGAAACGCAAATCAAACCTACAATGAAATACCACTTTAGATCCATTAGGATGGCTACTATCAAAAATACAGAAAACAAAGCCTGGGCATGGTGGTTCATGCCTGCAATTCCAGTGCATTGGGAGGCCGAGGCTGGATTGGTTCTAGATCAGCCTGAGCAATATAGTGATACCCCATCTCTACAAATAAAAATAAAAATTAGCTGACATAGTGGTGCACACCTGTAATCTCAGCTACTTGGGAGGTTGAGGTGGGAAGATTGCTTCATCTCAGGAGTTGGAGGTGGCAGTGAGTTTTGATCAAGCCACTGCACTCCAGCCTGTGCAAGAGAGTAACACCCACCTCCTTCTCCAAAATACAGAAAATAACAAATACACCTACTATGTACTCACAAAAATTAAAATTAAATTTAAAAACACAAAACAAAAATACAGAAAACAAGTATTGGTGAGGATGTGGAGGAACTGGAACTCTGGCACATTCTTGGTGGAAAGGTAAAATGGTGCAGCTGCTGTAGAAAGAGAGTATGGCAGTTTCTCAAAAGGTTAAACAGAATTACCATCCAACCCATCAGTTCCTCTTCTAAGGATATACTCCCTCAAAATGGAAAGCAGTGTCTCAAACAGATGCTTCTACACCATGTTCATAGCAGCATTATTCAAAGTAGCCAAAAGGAGCCCGGCACGGTGGCTCCACCTGTAATTCCAGCACTGTGGGAGGCCGACACAGGCAGATCACTTGAGGTTAGAAGTTCGAGACCAGCGTGGCCAACATGGTAAAACACTGCCTCTACCGAAAATATAAAAAATTAGCTGGGTGTGGTCGCCCACACTTGTAATCCCAGTTACTCAGGAGGCTGAGGCAGAAGAATCACTCGAACTCAGGAGGCAGAGATTGCAGTGAGCTGAGATAGCGCCATTGCATTCCAGCTTGGGTGACAAGAGTGAGACTCCATCTCAAAAAAAAAAAAAAAAACGGTAGCCAAAGGGCAGAAATAACCCAAGTGTTTATCGACAAATAAATGGATAAACTGAATGTGGTATATCTATACAATGGAATATTATTCAGCCTCAAAAAGGAAGAAAATTCTGACACAGTCTCCAATGTAGATGGTACTTAATGACATTAGGCTGAGTGAAATAAGACGGTCACAAAAGGGAAAATGCCATGTGATTCCATTTATATGAGGTGGCTAGAGTAGTCAGATTCATTGAGATGGAGAGCAGAATGGTAGTTTCCAGGGGTTAGGTGGGGGATGAGGAGTTAGTGCCTAATGGGTGTGGGGTTTCAGTTTGGGAAAATGGAAGAGTTCTGTACATGGATGGTGATAATGGTAGCACAGCGCTGATAATGTACTTCATGCCACTGAAGTGTATACTTAAAAATGCTTAAAATGGTAAACTTTATGATATGTATGTTTTACCACAACAAGAAATGCCTAAAATTTTTTGTAGAATTTTAAACTTGCAGAGTCTTTTTAATCCTACACCTCGTCTGATCCCCACAACAACCAGGTGAGTGTGGATGTAATTGACCTCATTCTAAAGATGAGGATACTGAGGTTCAAGGATGTATGCTGTGTGCAAAGCTAGTGTACTGTGAAGCAGGGCTTCCTACTCTCCATCCAGGGCTTTTTCTGCCAATTCTGTCAGCACAGATTACTCTTTGGTAAGTTTAAAGGGAGTCCACAAGCCAGAGCCTAGCACGTGTCATTTCCAGAAGGGCTGCCACCATGGGTCTACGTGGGCCTCCTAAAGTCCCTAAAGTCCAGAAGGACAGCGTGCTCACACCCTGGAACGGCTTTGCTCGGCATTCCCAGGGGTGCCAGGTATTACCTACTGAATGTTGTGTCCTCCCCAGATCCATCTGTTGAAATCTTAACCTCCAGTGTGGCTTTATGTGGAAAGGAGGCCCCTAAGGAAATAATCAAGGTTAAATGAGGTCATAAAGGTGAACCCCTAATCAGACAGGATTGGTGACACCAGAGAGCTCACTTGCTCTCTCACAAAGAGGCCTTGCAAGTTCACAGCTGGATGCTGGCCACCTACATACAAGAGGAGGGAGAGGCTTCAGAAAGATCTTACTGTGCCAGCACCTTGATCTTGGACTTCCCAGCCTCCGGAACTGTGAGAAAATTGACTTCTGCTCTTTAGGCCACCTCATCTCTGCTATTGTGTTACGGCAGCACAAGCTGACTAGTACACCAAGTCAATTAAAGCAATAGGATCAAGAGTGTTGGTTTCTCCCATATTCCTAGAAAACATGCCCAAGGAAATCAAGTGGGAAAAAGGTTCCTAGCGGCTGCCCTCTTGGTGACCTCCAGCTCTCCTGCAGAGAAGGGAGTTCCAGGTGCTGGCTGAGACATCGGTGTCAGCTGTTTTAACATCAAAGCCCCTCCTCCTGCAGAAAGACAATCACACGCCCTGGAGGCTGATCAGGCAGCTTGGCCTCCCACATCCGCTTCAGCTGAACGGCTGAGAAACCCTGGGCTGCTTGGCTGGGGCTGCTTGGCTGAGGCTGCAGCTAGCTTGGCTCTCGTGCTAGCAGCAGATTCTCTTCCTCAGTGGGTGCCACTCAGCCCTCACACAGTGTGAGCAGAGCCCACCCTGCCTAGGCTGTCATTGTCACATTCCAGCACCCCTTGCATGTGGAGCACTCCCTTGCAGCACAGATGTGGACCACATGGGAAAACTACCAATGAAAACAGTGAAGAAGAGTTATTTTTCTTGAGTCATCGTGTTACTGAGAAGCATGGGCTCCAGGTGAGTTCCAAGTTCACTATTAACAGAAAGGAATTAGACTTGGCATGAACTGAACACCTATCATGTGCCAGGGAGTGAGCCAGGCCTTTCCCAAAGGATATCTAATCCTTTGAACAATCCTGCAAGAAAATTTTTAAAATTATTTTTAATTGTGGTAAAATTGGTAATTTTAACCATTTTTAAGTGTACAGTTCAGTAGCATTAAGTACATTCACAGTGTTGTGCCATCACCACCACCCATCTTTAGAACTCTCCTCATTTTGCAAAACTGATACTCTACCCATTAAATAATAACTCCTGGCTCAGCATTACGGCTTATGCCTGTAATTCCAGCACTGCGGGAGACTGAGGGATGCTTGAACCCAGGAGTTCGAGATCAGCCATTTTCCCTTTGGTGATCAGCCAGGACAACATGATGAAATCCCCCCACAATTAAAAATTAGCCAGGTGTGGTGGCTGGCTATATACAGCCAGGGACAGGATGGCTTGAGCCTGGGAGTTCAAGGCTACAGTGAGCTACCATCAAGCCATTGCACTCCAGCCTGGGTGACAGAGTGAGACCCTATCTCTACAAAAAATAAAATGAAAAATTAGCTGGGTATGGTGGACACACACCTGCAGTTCCAGCTACTCAGGAGGCTGATGTGGGAGCATCACTTGAGCCTAGGATTTTAAAGCTGCAATGAGCTCTGACTGCACTGCTGCACCCCAGCCTGGGTGACAGAGCGGGACCCCATTTCAAATAATACTAATACTAATAACTCCTCATTTTCCCCTTACCCCAGCCACTGGCAACCACCATTCTACTTTCTATCTCTATGAATTTGACTACTCTAGGTATTTCACATAAGTGGAATGATACAGTATTTGTCCTCTTATGACTGGCTTATTTCACTTAGCATAATGTCTTCAAGTTTCATCCATGTTGTAGCAAGTGTCAGAATTTCCTTCCTTTTTAAGCCTGAATAATATGTTATTGTGTGTATAGACTACGTTATTTTATTCATTAATCCTTCAATGGACACTTGGGTTGCTTTCCACCTTTTGCATTGTGAATAATACTGCTATGAGCATTGGTGTACAGTTGGCGCTCTGTATCCGTGGGTTCTGCATCTGTGGACTCAAGCAACCTAGGATCAGAAATATTCTTTCAGCCGGGTACGGTGGCTCATGCCTGTAATCCCAGTGCTTTGGGAAGCAGAGGCGGATGGATCGCCTGAGATCAGGAGTTTGAGACCAGCCTGGCCAACATAGTGAGACCTCGTCTCTACTAAAAATACAAAAATTAGCCGGGTGTAGTGGTGGGTGGCTGTAATCCCAGCTACTTGGCAGGCTGAGGCAGGAGAATTGCTTGAATACAGGAGGTGGAGGTTACAGTGAGCCGAGATTGCGCCATTGTACTCCAGCCTGGACAATGAGAGCAAACTCTATCTCAAAAAAAAAATATATATATATATATACACACACACACACACACATATATATATTCTTTAAAAACTGGATGGTTGTGTCTGTACTGAACATGTACAGACTTTATTTTTTTGTTACTATTTCTTAAACAATATAGTCTAACAACTATTTATGTAGCATTTATATTGTGTTAAGCATTATAAGTAATCTAGAGATGACAGAGTATATGGGAGGATGTGCATAGGTTATATGCAAAACTGTGCCATTTTATTTCTGGGACTTGAGCATCTGTGAATTTGGGTATCCTCAGGGGGGTCCTGGCAGTGCTGGATCATATGGTTTAATTTTTTGAGGAACCATTGTTCTGTTTGCATGTGGCTGCATTATTTAAAATTCCCACCAACAGTGCTCCAGAGTTCCAACTAATCCACATCCTCACCAATGCTTGCTATTTTCTGAGGTTTTGTTTTTATATAGTTGCCATCCTAATGGGTATGAGGTGGTGTCTCACTGTAATTTTGATGTGCATTTCCTGAATGATTATTGATATTGAGCATTTTAAAAAATTTTCTGTATTGGTGTTTTGTGTATTTTCTTTGAAGAAATGTTTATTCAAGTCTATTGTGCATTTTTAAGTGGGTTTGATATTTGTTGTTGAGTTGTAGGAATTCTTTATATACTCCAGATATTAACCATTTATCAGATATATAATTTGTAAATATCATCTCCCATGCCATTGATTGCCTTTTCATTCTGTTGATTGTGACCTTTGATCCATGGAAGTTTTACATTTTAGCATAATCCAACTTTTCTATTTTTTTCTTTTGTCGTTTATACTTTTGATGTCATAGTCAAGAAATCATTGCTAAATTCAGTGTCATGAAGCATTTCCCCTATGCTTTTTTTCTAAGAGTTTTATAGTTTTAGGTCTGATGTTTAGATCTTTAATCCAATTTTGAGTTAATTTTTGTATATGCAGTAAAGTAAGGATCCGACTTCATTCTTTTGCATGTGGACGTTCAGTTTTCTCAGCACCATTTGCTGAAAAGATGGCCCATTTCCCCTTTGAATGGTCTTGGCACCGTTGTTGAAAATCATCTGACCATCTATGTAAGGGTTTGTTTCTGAGCTCCCTGGTCTATTTTAGTTGTCTATAAGTTCCATAAGCTGATCTTTACACAATTCCTACAGTATTTTGATTACTGTGTAGTAAATTTTGAAATTAGAACATTTAAGACCTTCAACTTCATTCTTTTTCAGGATTGTTTTGGCGATTTGGAGTCCCTTGAGATTCCATATGAATTTAGGATGAATTTTTCTCTGTCTATGACAAAAAAAAAAAAAATGTAGCCAGACATGGTGGCTCATGCCTGTAATCCCAGCACTTTGGGAGGCCAAGGCAGGAGAATTCCTTGAGGCCAGGAATTCAAAACCAGCCTGGGCAACAGAGCAAGACTCCATCTCTACCAGAAAAAAAAAAAAAAAAAATGCCAGGTATGGTAGATTCCAAGCCACAGGATGGCTTGAGCCTGGAAGTTCAGGGCTGCAGGGTGACAAAGTAAGAATCGGTCTCTAAAAAAAAAAAAAAAAAAAAGTTTTTAATGCCACTGGAATCATGATAAGAATTAAAATTTAATCTGTAGATCACTTTGAGAAATATTGCCATCCTAACAATATCATGTCCCAATCCATGGACCTGGTATTTTCCATTTGTTGGTGTCTTTAATTCCTTTCAGCAACATTTTGTGTAACTTTCAGTGTACAAACCTTCCACCTCCTCCTTGGTTCAGCTAATTCCTAAGTATTTCTGTCTTTTTGATCCTTTTGTAAATGGAATTGTTTTCCTAATTTCCCTTTTGTGTTGTTCATTGTTAATGCATGGAAATGCAGGTGATTTTTACATCTTAATTTTTTATCCTGTGACTTTGTGAATTTGTTTATTAGTGCTAACAGGTTTTTTAGTGAATCTTCAGGGGGTTCTACGTAAAAGATCATGTTGTGTGAACAGATAATTTAACTTCCTTTTCAATTCAGATGTTTTTTGTTTATTTTTCTTCCTTAATTGCCCTGGCTAGGAATTTCATCACTATGTTAACTAGAAATGATGAAAGTGAGTAAATATCCCTAATTTGTTCCTGATCTTAAGGAGAAGCTTTCCATCCTTCACCATTGAGTATGATATTAGCTGTGGGCATGTCATGTAAGGACTTTATTATGTTGAAGTAGTTTCCATCTCTTCCTACTTTATTTAGTGTTTTTTATCATGAAAGGGTGTTGAATTTTGTCACATGCATTTTTTGCATCAGTTTAGGTAAGCATGTTTTTTTTTTCCCCTTTATTCTGTTAATGTGGTATATTACACTGATTGTTTTCATATGTTGAGCCATCTTTAAATTCCAGGAATGCATTCTACTTGCCCATGGGGTATAATCCTTTCAGTGTGTTGTTGAATTCTGTTTCCAAGTGTTTGGTTGAGGCATAATACCAATTCTTACAGATAAAGAAATAAAACTCCAAAGAAGTTCCCCCACGGTCACTCATCTAGTAAGTGGGAAGACTTGGGGTTCAAATCAAAGCCTGTCTGATTCCAGAATCTGTGCCATTTTCAATATGCCGTGCTGTCTCAAATCACCCCACAGTGGGATAAGGGAGTTAAGTGTGGGCTACTAGCTTTATGACTTTAGAAGAAAAAAGAAAATGTAGCCATGTCTGAACCTCAGTTTGCTCATCTGAATATAGGGATCATGATGGCAATTTTCCAAAGTTATTGCAATGTTTAGACAAGATAAGGAATGTAGCACCCCTGGAACATCACGAGCTTTTCAAAAATTGCAGCGTGTGTGCCTTCAGCCCCATGTTGGGCCTCCAACCTTCAGTGAAAGTTGCTCTGTGATCTTGGACAGAGGCTTCATGTGCAGCCTTTTGGCCAAACCAGTTATTTCTTTTCTCTGCTATAAATACTTGAGAACATAAAGTCTTCAATAAGTTGTCCTGTGACTTTATTTACTGGCCAACAGGAAGGTTTTCATTTCCTCTGTGACTCATCTATTCCTTTTTGCAGCTCTCCTCTAAATACCTCCAGCCAGTGACATTTCAAATATCCTTGTCTTTTGGCTTCCCTTCAGCAGCCTCAACTCATGTCCAGAATTCTTTGTCTTCCTTTTCTTCTTTTGACTTTTGCAAGCTTGGTGACCAGAGCTTTGCTGGCTGAGATACCTAGCATTTATAGGAGAATTTCCTTCCCTTCAGTGGGACAGCTCCAGGCAGACTGTGTCTGGGCCCAGTGTGCAGAGTACCCAGACTTCATAATAGTGATGAGATTTCCAAAACGGCATAAGGAGAAGTAAAGGAAGAAGAGAATGGCAAATTCCCCAATCCTACTCTTGGCTTTCTGGGCTACATGATCTTCCATTGGCTTTCTGGGTTACATGGTCTTCCATTTAACAAGGACTTCTCCCTTGCCTGGGAAATGAGAAGTGCTATACAAAGCACGAATTCTGAGGATGCCCTCACACTATGGCTTCGGGAGCTGTGTGCTGTGTGCTGACCGCAGGGAGCAAATCATGAGTTTCTCTACAAGGGCTGCAGTCAGAACTGCTAATAACCTGTACTTCATATGCAGGAACATCACAGACAACTGGGCTCCAAGAGCTAAAGTTTACTTCGTGCTTTTCACCCCAAGGGTCCAAAGCTCTCACTAAAGCTATAAATACCAGAATCACTTCATCTTTGAAATATAGCCAGAGTTCTAGGCCTTGCTTAAATAGCCCAGAGCCTGTACATACAAGGCATGTATGTGTGCTGAAAGAGGCCCTTGTGGATTTGCCGCTGCTGGAGGCCGAAGAGAAGGGTGAGTGGAATGTACTGGAATGTCTGGCAAACAGCAGAGGCAGATTCTGCAGCTAAGCTGCTTCATGGGCCCTGCGGGGCTGAATTTTAATCTCTGCCACATGTGAGACTGTAAAATACCTGCCCGCCCAGCCTATGCAGCTGCCTCCATAGCCAGAATGATTTGGCTTAGAAGTGGGGACTCCCTTTGGTGACATCCTGATCCAGAGAGAAGTCAGAGGGTGTATTCTCTGGCCCCCTTGAAGTTTGGGCATTCATACCACTGGTGTTTGCCCTGGCACCCTCCCAAGCTTGAGAGAGGCTTCTCTCCCTCCTAGACCATGTCCCAGCCTCCCCCTTGTGTTCAGCGATGTGGATGATGTGCACAACCTGAGCAAGGTCATAGGTTGTAAGGCCAGCATTTCCTGTTGCTTACTCATCTATCACTAATTCACTCATTTAATAACAGTGTTGAGAACCTACCATGCGTGACACACACTGCTAGGCTCTGAAGATGGAATGGTGTGTGTAAGATCAACATGGTCTTTGCCCTTAACACTGTGCTTTCTGGCCAGGGAGCAAACCACAGAGAAGTAAATAAACAGAAAGTGAGAGAATTGCAGATTGCAAAAGGTTCTTTCAAGAAAGGAAAAGAACCAGGGAAAATAGCGGTAAAGAGGAAAGACTGTGACACTTCTATGGGCATTCTGAGAAGGCTGGTCTCAGCAGCCAGGTGGGTGATGTGCGTGGATGGTGTGGGTGTTGGGAACATTCTGGGAAGCAGGAACAACAAGCACAGAAAGGACTTCGCGTATTCTGGGAGCAGCAAGGAGGCCAGAAGGGCTGGAGCCAAGGACATGAGAGTCAGCAAGGGCTATGTCCTCCTCACAGGATGTGAGGCCCCTGGTAGGAAGCCATTTATTAGAAGATCAAGGGGAAGCAATAGAAGGAATTGAAGCAGTGATAAGAGGGATAGGTGTGTGTGTGTGTGTGTGTGTGTGTGTGTGTGTGTGTGTGTGTTTTAAATCACTGTAGACCTAGCAATCCCATTATTTGGTATCTATCCAAAGGAAATGAAATCAGCACATCAAAGAGACATCTGTACCTTCATGTTTTTTGCAGCATTATTCGCCGAAGCCAAGAGATGGAATCAACCTAAATGCCCATCAGATGAATGGTTAAAGAAAATATGGTATGAATAAATGAAGAACAGATGCATAGAGAAGATGAACAGACAAAGAGATGAATAGGCAAAGAAAGTGCAGGAGAAAATGAACAGATAAAGAAAAAATATATATATATATATATATATATACGCACACACACAATACTATTCAGCCATAAAACAATAAAATCCTGTCATTTGCAGCAACATGGATGGAACTGGAGACCATTATGTTAAGTGAAATAAGCCAGGCACAGAATAACAAACAACACATGCTCTCACTCATATATGGAATCAAGAAATGTTCATTTCGTAGAAGTAGAGAGTAGAATAGTGGTTCCTAGAGGCTGGGGAGGGTCGCCAGGAGAAGGGAACTGGGAGAAGTTGATCAACAGATACACAGAGTGAGATGGAAGAATAAGTTCTGGTGTTCTATTACATGCTATGGTGATTGGTGACTACAGCAAGTCACAATGTAGTGTATATCTCAAGATAGCTAGAGGATAAGATTTTAAATGTTGTCACTACAAATAAATGATAAAAGATTAAAATGAGGAATATGGTAATTACCCCAATCTGATCATTATACAATGAATTCACGCATTGAAATATCACATTGTACCCCATAAAATGTACAATTAGTATGTGTCAATTATAAACAAAAAATTATATAAAAAATTTTTAAATTGAAAAAATCTACTGTAGCTGCTGAATGGAGAATGGATTAAGGGGGTAAGAGTTAAAAAGGGAAGGTCAGCAAAAGAGAGTATTGGAATTGTCCAGGGGAAAGAGGATGGTAGCCTGGACTAGAAGGGTGAGGGCGGAAATGGACTGGTTAGAAACAAACTCAAGTAGAACCAATAGGACTTGGTGATGAATTTGGACACAAGGAAAGAGTGAGACATTCAAGGTGAATGCTGAATATTTCACTTAAGCGACTGGGTAGTAGATGGTGCCACTTTCTGGTATGGAAAAGCCTAGGGGAAGGAGTATGTCTTAGCAAAACAGTGACTAGGGACAGGGCAGCTTTGGAGAAGAAAAATGGGATTCAAGTCATTTGTGGCTTCC
This sequence comes from Cacajao melanocephalus, assembly GCA_963573385.1. Lineage (NCBI taxonomy): Eukaryota > Metazoa > Chordata > Mammalia > Primates > Pitheciidae > Cacajao > Cacajao melanocephalus. Next base: position 10,983 of record CAUYLG010015067.1, on the reverse strand, counting down.
CCAGGTGGGTCCTTTACCCAACCCTACACTTCCCTCCAGCGAGACAGGGTGTTTCCCTGTCCTTCAATGTACCTAGACTAAGCTCTCCATCTTGAATGTGCTTCTCCTTCTTACCCTCTCCTGAGAAGCCTCTTCCCTCTCCTCTTCACCACCCAGGGCACCTTCCCAGAACTGTCTCTCCAGGGTGAGGAGGAAATCTATTGGTCCTTATGCATATTTGTGTTGCCTCCTCTTGCTTCTCAACCCTCAGCTATCAGAACTCAGGCTAAACCATTCTGAGATCTGGCAGTGCAGGATGGAGAAGAAGGGAAAGAAACAAGTGCCAGGCTAACCCTGTGTAGAAAAGGCTTCCAAAAGCACAATCACATGCAGAGTGCCTAGGATCCCAATGGGTATGGAAAAGTCCAGCCCTAGATCTAAAAGATCCAAACTGGTTGATGAAGCCTAGGTCAAGATGCAGCATCCTTGTGGTTCCGAGTGATGGTCTTATTGGGAAAAGGACAGTAGCTATCAGCCACATGGACAGGGGATGAGGTCCAACCCCAAGGGAAGAGGAAAAGGGACAAACAAGAACTGAACAGGGCCTATAGCTAGCATCAATATCAATGGTGAAAATTTGAAAGCTTCTCTTGTAAATTCAGGAACAAGGCAAAAATGTCCATTCTCACTACCTCTATTCAACATTGTACTGAAAGTCCCAGCCAGAGCAGTTAGACAAGAAAAAGAAATAAAGGCATCCAAATTGGAAAGGAAGAAGTGAAATTATCTGTGTTTACAGACAACAGAACCTTATATATAGAAAATCTTAAAGACACCACCAAAAAACTGTTAGAACTAATAAACAAATTCAGTAAAGTTGCAGAGTACAAAATCAACAGACAAAAATTAGTAGCATTTTTATACACAGTAATCAAATATCTGAAAAATATACCAAGAAAAAAAATCCCATTTACGATAGCATCAAAAATTAAAATATTTAGAATAAATGTAACCAAAAGGATAAAAAAAATTCTACATTGAAAACTATAAAACATGGAAAAAAGAAACTGAAGACACAAATAAATGGGAAGATATCCCATGTTCGTGGATTGGATGGATTAATGTTGTTATAATGTCCCAAAGTAATCTGTAGATTCAATACGATTCCTATCAGAATGCCATTTCTCACAGAAATAGAAAAAAATTCTGAAATTCGTATGGAACCACAAACTATCCCAAATAGCCAAAGAAAGCAATCTTTATCAAAAAGAACAAAGCTAGAGGCATCATATTATCTGCTTTCAAAATCTACTGCAATGATACAGTAACCAAAAAAGAATGGTACTGGTACAAATACAGACATATAGACCAATGGAATAGAGGACCCAGAAATAAATCTATGCATTTACAGTCAACTGATCTTTGAGAAAGGTACCAAGAACACACAATGGAGAAAGGACAGTCTCTTCAATAAATAGTGTCGGGAAAACTTGATATCCACATGCAGAAGAATAAAACTAGACTCTTATCTCACCCCACATACAAAAATCAACCCAAAATGGAATAAAGACTTAAATGTAAGTCTTGAAATTGTAAAACTACTAGAAGAAAACGTAAGGGAAAAGCTTCTTAACATTGGTCTGGGCAAAGATTTTTTGGATATGACCCCAAAGGCACAGGCAAGAAAAGCAAACGTAGACAAATGGGACTGCAATAAACTAAAAAGCTTATGCATAGCAAAGGAAATAATCAACAGAATGAAGAGACAGCCTACAGAATAAGAGAAAATATTTGTGAACCACATATTTAATAAAGAATTAATATCTATATAAGGAACTCAAACAACTCAATAGCAAAATATAATAACAATAGTAACCTGATTGTAAATGGGTAAATGATCTGAATACATATCTCTCAAAAGAAGACATACATATGGCCAAAAAGTATATGAAAAAATGCTAAACATTACAGTCATCAGGGAAATGTAAATCAAAACCACAATGATATATCATCTTACTCCAGTTATAATGGCTATTATCCAAAAGTCAAAAAATGACAAATGTTAGCAAGGGTATGCAGAAAGGGAAACTCGTATACACTGTTGGTGGGACTGTAAACTAGCACAGCCATTATGGAAAACAGTATAGAGACTCCTCAAGAAACTAAAAATAGCCAGGTACAGTGGCTTACACCTGTAATCACAGCACTTTGAAAGCCTGATGCAGGAGGATTGCTTGAGGCCAGAAGTTGAGGATCAGTCTAGGCAATATGGAAAGTCCCCATTTCTGCCAAAAAAAAAAAAAAAAAACTGAACTAAAAGTAGAGCTACCATATGATCCAGCCACACTACTGGGCATATATTCAAAGGAAATGAAATCAGTATGCTAAAAAATAATCTGCATTTCCATGTTTATTGCAGCATTATACACAATAGCCAAGATATAGAATCAACCCGTATCCATCTACAGATGAATGAATAAATTGTAGTACATGTACACAATGGAATACTATTTGTCCATTAACAGTGAAATCCTGTCATTCGTGGAAACATGGATGGGCCTGGAGACATTATGTTAAGTAAAATAAACCAGACACACAAAGATAAACACTGCATGTTCTCATTCATATGTGGAAGCTAAAAAAAAACAGTTGATACCATAGAAGTAGAGAGTAGAATAGTGATTACTAAGGCTAGAAAGGGTAGACGGAAGAGGGAATGGGGAGAGATTGGTTAACGAATACAAAATTACAGGCCAGGTAGGAGGAATAAATTCTAGTATTCTATAGCACCAGACAATCACTACCGTTTTCTTTTTTGTTTGTTTTGGTTTTGGTGGGGTTTTTTTGTTTGTTTGTTTTTTGTTTTTGAGACTGAGTCTCGCTCTGTCACCCAGACTGGAGTGCAATGGCGCTATCTCGGTTCACTGCAACCCCTGCCTCCGGAGTTCAAGCAATTCTCCTGTCTCAGCCTTCCGAGTAGCTGGGAGTACAGGGACACGCCATATTTTTTTTGTGTGTTTTTAATAGAGATGGGGTTTCACCATGTTAGCCAACATAGTCTCGATCTCCTGACCTCATGATCCACCCCTGTGGCCTCCCAAAGTGCTGGGATTATAGGCGTGAGCCACTGCGTCTAGCCCTGTGAGGTTTTAATTTGCATTCCCCTGATAATTAATGGTGCTGAGCATCTTGTCATGTACTTTTCTTGCCGTCTGTGTATCTTCCTTGGTAAAACATCTAGGCAAATCTTTGGCCATTCTTATTGGAATGTTCTAAATACAAGTCCTCTATCAGCTATGCATTTTGTAAAGATTTTCTCCCAGTCTGTGGCTTTTCATTTTCTTAAGAGTGTTTTTTGAAGAGCAGAAGTTTTTAACTTTGATAAAGCCTAATTTATCAGCATTTTAAAATGGTTTGTTCTCTTTTTGCCATATGTTAAAATTGGTGCCTAACTGAAGGTCACAAAATTCTAATAGTTTTATAATGGTTACTCCTATACTTAGATTTATAAGCAATTTAATTTATTGTGTATGATGCAAAGTTATGGTAAGAGCTTAGTTTTGTATATGAATATCCAATTGGTTTAGAACCAATTGGTGAAAGAGTATCCTTATTCCAATGAATTGCATTTGCACCTTTGTAAAACAGCAATTGACCACATATGTGGGAGTCTACTCTATTCCATTTATCTGTATATTTATTTTAAAATCATACTCTTTGTCTTAGTTACTGGAGTTTTATAGCAAGTCTCGAAATTATGTAGTGCGTGTCTTTCAACTTTGTTCTTTCACAAAATTCTTTTGGCTATTCTAGGTACTTTGCATTTCCATATAAATTTTAGTATCACTTTGTCAATGTCTATGAAAAAACCTTCAGAGCTTTGATTGGGATTTTGTAGAACCTCTAGGTTAATTGGGGATAATTGATGTTTTAACAATGTTGAGTTCTCTAATCCATGAACACAGTATATCTGCCATTTATTTAGGTCTTCTTTAATTTGTTAGGAATGTTTTATAGACATTAGTGTAAATTCTTGCACGTTTTGCTAACATTTCCTCTAAATATCTAATTTGTTGATGGTTATATAACGACGTTTACATTTTTATGTTCATTACTCATTGTGAGCATATAGAAATATATTTGATTTTTGTATCTTGACCTTTTCAACATTGCTATGCCCACTTATTAGTTCTGATAGCTTTTCAAAAGATTATCTGTGTTGATCATGTTATATGCAAAAAAATGCTATCTTTTCTTTCCAATCTGTATGCCTTTAATTTCTTTCTCCTGACATTACACTGATGGAGACCATAAGTAAAATACTGAACAGAAGTGGCAAAAGGTATTCTTTGCCTTGTTCTTGAGCTTAAGGGGAACGCATTCAGGTTTTCACCATTAAGGATGCTGTTAGCTGTAGGTTTTCCACAGCTGCTGTTTATCAGACTGCAGATGTTCCCTTCTAGTCTTGATTTACTGAGAGTTTTTAATTGTAAGTAAATCTTAAATTTTGCCCATACCACTTCTTCATCCTTTGAGATGAACATAGGCTTTTTAAAAAGAGTATCAATCAGGTAAATTATGGTAATTGGTTTTCTAATGTTGAAATAGACTTGCATTTTTGGGGAAAACCCCACTTGATCATGAAGTATCATCCCTTTTATATACTAAAGGATTTGAGTTGTTAAAATTTTGTTGAGGAGTTTTGCTACTGTGTCCATGACAGGTATTGGCCCGAGGTTTCTTTTCTGATAAAGTCTTTGTCGTTTTGGCACCAGGGTAGTGCTGGTCTCATAAAGTGAGTTGGAAAGTGTTGCTTCCTCTTATATTTTCTTAAAAAGTATATATAAAATTTATATTATTTCTTGAGTTTTTGTTAGAATTCACCAGTCAAGCCATCTGGGCTTGAAGTGTTTTTTGTGAAAAGGTTTCTAATTATGAGTTTATTATAATTTAATAGACAAGCATGAATCAGGTTATCTATTTCTTCTTGAGTTAGCTTTAGTAGTGTGTCTTTAAAAAATGTATCCATTTGGCATAAAATTATTCATTATATCCTCTTACTTTTTATTGACGAGAGCTCTAGCAGTGGCCTCCCTTTTTAAACCTTCTTCTTATTATTATTATTATACTTTAAGTTCTGGGGAACATGTGCAGAGCATGCAGGTTTGTTTCATAGGTATACACGTGCGATGGTGGTTTGCTGCATCCATCACCCCATCATCTACATTAGGTATTTCTTTTTTTTTTTTTAATTCTTCATTCAGGAGAAGCAGGAATACATTAGGTACTTCTCCTAATGCTATCCCTCCCCTATCCCTCCAACCTCTGCTATTCCTTCCCTAGCCCCCCACCCCTCAACAGGCCCCAGTGTGTGATGTTCCCCTCCCTGTGTGATGTGTTCTCATTGTTCAACACCCATTTATGAGTGAAAACATGCAGTGTTTGGTTTTCTGTTCTTGTGTCAGTTTGCTGAGGATGATGGTTTCCAGCTTTATCCATGTCCCTGCAAAGGGCATGAATTCATCCTTTTTATGGCTGCATGGTATTCCATGGTGTATATGTACCACATTTTCTTTATCCAGTCTATCATTGATAGGCATTTGGGTTGGTCCAAAGTCTTTGCTATTGTGAACAGTGCTGCAATAAACATATGTGTGCATATTTCTTTATAATAGAATGGGTATACAACCTGTAATGGGATTGCTGGGTCAAATGGTATTTCTATTTCTAGATCCTTGAGGAATTGCCACACTGTCTTCCACAATGGTTGAAGTAATTTACACTCCCCCTAACAATGTAAAAGCGTTCCTATTTCTCCACTTCCTCTCTAGCATCTGTTGTCTCCTGATTTTTTAATGATAGCCAGTTAGATGGGATCTCAATGTGGTTTTGATTTGCATTTCTCTAATGACAAATGATGATGGGCTTTTTTCCATATGTTTGTTGGCTGCATAATTGTCTTCTTTTGAAAAGTGTCTGTTCATATCTTTTGCCCACTTTTTGATGGGGTTGTTTATTTTTTTCTTGTAAATTTGTTTAAGTTCTTTGTCTGGATATTAGCCCTTTGTCAGATGGGTAGATTGCAAAAATTTTTTCCCATTCTGTTGGTTGCCGGTTCACTCTAATGATAGTTTCTTTTGCTGTGCAGAAGTTCTTTAGTTTAATTAGATCCCATTTGTCTATTTTGGCTTTTGTTGAGCAATGGCCCCTTTTTAATGCCTGATATTGGTAATTTGTGTCTTCTGCCTTTTGCTGATTAGTCTTGCTAGCATTTTATCAATTTTATTGATATTCTTAAAGAACAAACTTTTGAATTTATATATTGTTTGATTTTTCTGTTTATATTTCACTGATATCTGCTGTTATATTTATTATTGCCATTCTTCTGCTTAGTTTGATTATAATTTGCCCTTTTATTTTTAGTTGCTTAGGGTGGAAACTTAGGTAATTGATATTCTTTTCTGATAGAGGCATTTGGTGCTATTAAATTTTCCTCTAATCACTGCTTTCTTTCTTAGTGACATCCCACAGTTTCAATATGTTGTATTTTTACTTCCATTCAGTTCAAAAGAATACTAATTTCCCTTTTGATTATTCTCTGACCTATGGTTTTTTAAGAAGTGCATCATTTAATTTCTAAGTGTTTGGGATTTTCCAGTTTTCTTTCTGTTATTTATTTCTAAATTAATCTCATTGTGGTCAGAAAACATAGTTGTATGACTGAATCCTTTTAAATTTATTAAGAGTTGTTTGGTGGCCCAAAATATAAACTATTTTGGTAAGTGTATTATGTGTGCTTGAAAACATTCTGTATTTTGCTATGTTAGAGGGAGTGTTCTATAAATATCAATTAGATAAAGATGGTTAAGTGTTGTTCAAATTTTCTATATCCTCACTAATTTTTGTTTGTTTGTATTATACATTAAAGGGTAATATTAAAGTTTCCAGCTATATTTGCAGATTTATCAATTTCTTTTTCAGTTTTTTCCATTTTTTGTTTATGTACCTTGAAATTCTGTTAATATACTCTGCCTAAACATAGGATTGTAATGTTTTCTTGAACTTATCCTTTTCTAATAATATAATAGTCTTCTTTATTTCTGGTAATATTTCTAGCTCTGAATGTACTTTGATATGAATACAGTTCCTCTAGTTTTCTTTTGATTAGTATTTACATAATATATCTTTGTACATACTTTTACTTTTCACCTATTTTTGTGTCTTTATATTTAAAGCAGGTTTCTTGCTTTTTAAATAAAATCTAATTGACAATCTTTACTTTTTAATTGAGGTGATTAGAACATTGATATTTAATGTAAGCTGTGCATGTGATTGGGGTTAAATCTATCATCTTACTATTTGTTTTTCATTTGTCTCTTGTGCTCTATAATCCCCCTTTTTCTCCCTTTTCTGCCTTCTTTTGAATTGAGAATTTTTTAATGATTCCATTTTATCTCCATTATTGACTTTTTTATTCCACTTTGTTTTTAGTGCTTGCCCTAGAGTTTACAATGCATACCTTTAAGTTTTCACAGCCTGCCCGTTTCTGTCTCCTTTCCTCTTGCAACTTCAATTTACATGTATGTTACATCATTTGACTTTGTCCCCAGCTCTGAGATCCATATTGCATTCTTCTAATCTCTCTGGTAAGTTGGACCACTTGTTCACATGAAAATGGGGTGGATGAGAATGAGAGGAACAGAGCTGAGCTACAGCAGCACCAGGATTTGACTCTCTTTGTGGTGGGTAGAAATTCAGAGGGTGGGTTGCTGAGAGCAGAGGTTCAGCCAGATTAGCCAAACACAGGTCCGAAGGGCTCAAGTCTTGAGCCCAGCTATTAGCTCAGAGTCATAAATAGGGGAGAGTGGGCACTTAGGAAAACTCAAGAAGGGGCTGGGTACCATGTCTAAGATGATGAGGTGAAAAACAGAAATGACTTGTAGCAGATGGCCATAGGCAGAGGTGACATTGAGCATGCCAGAAGCCTGTGAGTTCTTAAAAACTCTAGAAAGGGATTTGGACTTTTGTAACATGTGAAATCACCAATTTTAATCCAAAATATCTAGATTTCAGTGTGTAAGCATACCCCAGATAGTATCTGTTACACATTTTAAATTTCTGTCTCCTCCACTTGATGTGGGAGTTCTTTGATGATAGGAACCATATTTGCCTTCTTCACTAATGGTACCTGACACTTTGCAGGCACACAAACATTTTCAAATAAATGATGATACGGAAACAGAAGACATGGGTTAAATTTCTGTGCCACTAATTAGTGGCCCAGCACACTTGAGCAGTTACTTATTCTTTTCCATCTCTTACATTCTCATTTATAAAGTAAGATTATCGTAATCCCACTTTACAGGTCTGTTGTGATGACTAAATAATGAAAAATACAAATCAAGCACGAATCTCATCCCACAAACTTAGGGTTACAAGAAATGTAACTTTATTACTGCTTCTACAGGGAAATTTAGCTTCTATTTCAGCCACTATTCTGCTAGATGATGGAAATTTATTATCAGTCAATTGTCTGGGTCATTTCCAGGCAAATCATGAGCCCTCCCTCCTCACCTCCCTGGAGTAAACCTCAGTTCTGGAGTGTTTTCTGTTGTGAGAATATGTGTCTGTGTAGGTGGACTAAGTATCTAGGTTCCTATCACTGGTCACTGTCATCCTCACACACACTGACTTCTGCTGAGATAGTTGGTTTTCAGTCCGGCTTCTAGTCATATGGCTCTTGTAGACTCTGACTAAAAAGCTGCTCTAGGTTTGCCAATTTTCTGGGCTAGGTCTGAGACAGAAGAAAACATTCAGGTGCTTCTGGTGCACTCGTGGGGAGTGTAGGGACCCAGCCGGTCTGGCCTGTCTGTCTGAATGTAATGTACAGCCACTTCAGGTCCTCCATGAAGCTTGCAGCTTTTCAAGACTTGTGTCTCTAATTTCTCTCTGGTTCTACGACGACAATAATCTTTATGCAATGGGTGTTGAGTTTAAATAGAAGGATTTTGAGATACAGAGAAATTATTTTTAAAAATTGAAACTATTTTGATTAATATATCAAAATATTATCCAATTACATTATATAAATTATGTGCAAGTACTATTAGGTCATGTCTTTATTTGGCATTCTTTCACTAAAAGCTTTAAAATCAATATTCTTAACCGTAAATCTATATATAGCGTAAATATTTAAATGTATCTTTGTTTCCTTCGTTTTTTTAAAAAGCTTGCTCTCTATTTTTTGCAAGTTCATTACTTCCAATTTTTTTTGCCTCTAGCCATGATCGCTGTTTTAAACATTAAGCTCCTCTAGAGCAGAGATTGAATTTTTTTCTAGCTATTACAGCCATTTCCTGATAGATGGTTCTGATAGCACTTCCATCTTCCCTTCTCACTCACAAAAGACAAGTGGCTCACTCTCTCTGCTATCCTCAAGTACAGCCTGACACTCTAGTCAAAACTGTCTACTTGCAGTTCACTTATTCACAAATATCCGTTGAGAATCAGCCATTCAACAGTCACCATGTCCTATATTATGGGGCCAAGGGGCAGAAAATTTTAAAAGTAACACCACCTAATGTTTTTTGAGCACTATACATCGACTTCTCTAAATGTTTTACATGTGTTATTCTATTGGATAGTCCCAGCTCTTTGAGGTACGTACTTTTATTATCTGTTTTACAGATGAGAAATTCAAGTGGCTGAGAGGTTAAGCACCTTGCCAAAGTTTTCTCAGCTAGTAAACAGTAGAGCCAGGATTCTAACCCATGTGGTACGGCTTCCAAGTCGACACTCCCAACCACCATACTGCCTCCAGAACTCAGGAGGTCTGTCAAGTTTCCACCAAACCTAAGGGCTCCTTATGTAGGAATCAGAAAAATGTGGTTGCTGTTAGAAAACTGTAGTCATTACACTTCAGTAGTGATTTCCATATTATAAGTAACACCGCAGGCCAGTGAATTGGATGGTGACATGGTTCTCCGTGGTATATAGCACATTGCCATGTCAAAGGTGCCCTGCCTTATGGTATGAGTGTTTTTTCCCTGCTGGTACAGCCTTACAGGGGAAATGGCTGCATAAGGTTATCAGAGTTTGAAAGCACTTTGATGCAATATTCCACAACTTGTGCTCCGATCTCTCTTATACCCGCTAAGTAACAAGTAACTTGTTATCCCCAGTATAGCACTCTACAGTTTACAAACCTTGAGGGTTTGCTCTTTGTCTTAATATGAGAGACCACTGGACTTATAGGCACCATCAAGTGCAATCTAATATTGATTTTCTGTTCAAGAGAATATTGAGTGGAGAGAACAAAGACATCATGGAACCACAGCTCTCACTGTGGTCAGGGGGAGGAAGCAAGAGCCCAAGGAAGGGAAAAAAATGGCTCATTGGAGTGGGCAGTTAGGATGAGAGCAAAGGGTGAAGTGGAGCTTAATGGACTGAAATGGCCAAGCTAAGAGGAGAAAATAGCATCCAAGAAGGACAAGGGCAAAGCCAACAAAGAGTCAAGGTCAGACTTCAATAAAGAGAGGCTGAGAAGAAGAAATATTTCAATATCCCAACAAAGGTGACTAAAGTATCCAATTAAATAAGGATGTCCCCCTAATTGTCTGAATAGGCCAATGGATCAGCCAATCTTATCTTTCCATACTATCCTCTCATCTCCCCAGCTAGTTTTGGAATAGAAAGAGCATGGGGTGGGGGCAGGAAGAAAGAGAGAAAGAAAGGAAGTAAAATAAGGAAAGGAAATTATATTTATCCCAAGGGTAGAGGGGAGTTTTGATTTATGAATGTAACAGAGTCTCAGAAACATGCACGGTTGTGAGACTTCAGGAGGGGTCTTTTCTCTTTCTGCTTTTCTTCACTCTCTGTTTCTTTCTTTCTCTCTCTCTCTTTTTTTTTTTTTTTTTTTTTTTTTTATTTTTAATGACCATGACAGTTTCCAAAAATCTGTGTTAGTTATCCATACAAAACCATTCTCTGGTTTACAATTAAAAA